>JAKCPI010009509.1:0-136849 GCA_023213315.1 Euborellia annulipes | reverse complement strand
TCTATTTGAGCATTGTTTGAAAAACCTTTTCAAACAAGGTTTCGCCCGTTAAAAGATTTATAATATTTTTTTCGTGAAAAGCATAAAAATTTTATAAAGATACGCCCTTTTAATAAAATAAAATGAATTTTTGCTGAATATGAAAGATAATAGTCCCCTACTATTTAAATATTTTTCTAACTATTTGAACAAGTCGATCTAGTTCGTGAATGTATTCATAGACGTTACTCAAGCAAGACCTGTTGAAGACCGAAACTAATAACCACGTTTTCTGTCAAATCACTCCGTTTCGTCTAGTTCAGGTCAGCCATTGACCGGTTTTGCCTCAAGTCAGCCTTGTATTTTTCTATCTTCCTATAAAGTACAGCAGTACCAAACACACTAGAGAATATGAGAATATACATCGGAACGAAAGTTTTCAAAAATGATTTATGAATTTTAATTAAAATTAATAGAGCAATTTTTTGGGAAATGGAGAAAAAAACTGAAAAAAATTTTTGGTCGATTTAAAGCTAATTTTAGCGTGTCAATTTACATTTTCAGTCTGCTGTTGTTTGCACTGACGCAAGGATTGTTTCACCTGTGGGAACAGTAGTCTTAACGAACCAAGCACTACTCGAAGTCTGACTTGTTTGACAAGTCTTCGCTTTATGAAGACAAGAGCCAAACCGAGGGAGAGTGTCTCATCTGCATCGAGCACTGGTGGTTTGATGCTACTATTTGGCCTTCAGCCTCCACCACTTTGGGGTTTGGCGCTCTCGTGCTGGCTATGGACGGAACTCATATGTAGGTTTATATTAAATTTGGTTTGTCAGGTTGTTAATATTAAACACATGCTAACATGGTCGAATGTTTATAATCAGTCAGCTTATTTTCTACCGGGATGATGCTACAGTAATTAATTGGTTTAAATGGATCATGTAAATACTTCACAAAGTGACCTCAAGAGACAAGGTCATCAAAGTCATTCAACGTTTTCTATTTTAGACATTGTCATGACAAATCATCGACGTTCATTTTGCTTCTTGACATTATTCAAATTAAATACGAAAATAGTTACATAAACAAATCTGGTGTGACTGGTCATAATACAACTTTCTCTACCTTAAATTGAAAGTTGTGTTCTCTGTCTTGTCACACCAGATTTTTCTATCAATTTTGTTTCCGCTGATTGATTAGAATTCAAATGTAAAATTTAAAAACAGAAAACTATTAAAATCTCGTACACATGAGCAATCTCTATTCTTTTTCCTATAAAATATAAGAATAAAGTGTGCTTGTAACAATATGAGTATGTGAGAATACATTTAAAAGAGCATCGAAAAAATAATTGATTTATGAATTCCAATCAAATTGTTAGAGCTAATTTAAAGCACAAAAAAAAACTGAAAAAGCACATCAATCAGTACGCCCAGTTTTGTTAAAATTGTTTACTTCGTGCTATTTTTATATACATATAAACATATATATAATTCTTATAGTTTTCTTATCTATAAATATCTTCTATACTTATTTATAAAGAGAGCGTGTATTTATAAACGAGTGTTTGCGGGTATGGGTATTAAGCCTGACTCTAATTTTTTCGTTCTTTCTGCCATCAATAGACTATTATTTTTTGGTAGATTTTATTTAAATTCTTACTTCGTTAAGGAGGTACATAACTTAAATACCAAATTTGAACCTCCGATCTTTTCAATCTTAAGATATTTTTATTCACAGAAGACAGAGAGATCATTTTGGACCTGAATCCAAATCATATTCCATCGTCTCGTCATTGAATTTACCAACCTATATTCTTCTATTTATTAAAACTTTGTTATCAAACCTTAATTAATCGTTGTTGTTATATCTCTTTATTTTCCTTAACCATTAGTCATTATTTTTCAAATAAAACATCTAAACTTTTTCTTTAGCAAAATATAATGATATATATCCTAAATACGAGCTTATTCCGGACAGGTCCTCATTCCTTTTTTCTTGAAAATTAAGATTCCAATATAAGAAATAGTTCAATATTTTCAAATGATATGAAATTTTTCTTATGCTATCTCTTTGAGAAATGATTGTCTTTTCACTACCTAAAACCTATTGCCTTGTTTACTAATACAGTGATTTCAATTTTTTGTCGTTTGAAGTGGACATGATCTCTAGAAAAAATAAACTTCTAAGCGAAATTAAATTCAATATTAGAAAAAGGTTTTTGAATCTAATCGCGTCACAAAAATTTCACGTTCCGAAGTCCATCATGATGTCATTGAGAAAGTGATAATATTTTAGAAATCGTTTCTCTCGATTCATCTGGCGATACAGAATTCAAAAAAGTTTGCAATTTTTTAAAATCTGTTCATTTTACATAGCAAAATCGCTACATATGTTCTCTAAAATCCACAAATTTGAACTAGTGGTCTTAATTTCAATTTTAAGTACACCTAAAGTATGGAGTGGGCATACGATCTGTTCAGGGCTCATTGCGGGCATGCGGATGACCGAAAGCTGGGGCAGTTCTTCTGTTCTTACATGTCTCTCCTCTATTTTTCAACAGCGACGGCCGGCCTCGGTCACTCAATACTGCGGGGAATATGGTTAAGAAAGAAGAAGAAGAAGAGAGTAGCATAAGCAATAATTTGAATCTCTTAAATACTCAGTCCGGTAACCTACTTGAGGATCTCTCAAATGCCTAAACGAGGGTTGGTGAGAGATAAACTAATATTGTAATTGCATTTAATGTTTAAAGATAGGAGTGTAGAGAGCAGGCATTAATTGTTAATTTAGGCTATATATTGCTTTATATTGGGCAATAATATCAGATTATACAAATTCATCAAATTTACAGGAACAAATAAATAAACAGAAATGTCGATCCAAACGCTGAGATCTATCTGAGAATCATCCAATCCATTGAAGATTAGCCGCCTCTAGATCCAAGAAATTAAGTTAAGGTAAGAATGTAATCAAACGAAAATAATAATATAAAAATATATATATATATATATATTTGGTTTAAATTTAATTTGAATTGCTATTTCTTTGTGTGAATTCTGAATGTTCTTTAAAGGAATTCACAATTTTGAAATCATAGGTAACACCTAATATGTCTATTAAACTATTTTGTTATTGTTATGTACCATTATTTTTCTGTTTAGTTAAATTGAAATGTTTATAATTTCAGAGCAGGATCTGGGAAGAGAGGGAAATATTCACATCTTCCATCAATGGTTCGAAAAGTGTAAAAACATTTTTTTTTTGTTCATATAAATTTTTTTAACTAATATTAAGTAGTAATCTTATATATATATATATATATATGTACCGTATTACTATTTATTTATTTAGTGTGAATACTCCTGCTATTAAATAATAATTTACTTTTATTTTAGGATACCGACGCCGGTTCAAGATCTGAGAGATACGTATATAATTTAGATGAATTCCAGGAATTATTATCATGGTAAATGAGAAATTTTATTTTCTATCTACTTTTCATATTTTTATAATCTATTAATATAAATTGGTTATACAAGAAAGCATAGAAAGAAATAGATAGAAAATAAAATTTTCTCATTTACCATGATAATAATTCCTGAATGTCTTCTCGCGTTTCATCTAAATTATATACAGTATCTCAGATCTTGAACCGGCGAGGGTCCCTGATCGACATCTAAAAATAAAAGTAAATATTATTTAATATCAGAACTGTTCCACACTAAATAAATAAATAGTAATACGGTGCATATATATATATATATATATAAGACCTACTTAATATTAGTTAAAAAATTTAAACGTTTATATGAACAAAAAAAAAATGTTTTTACCTGCCCTTTCAAACCCATTTCTTGATTGGAGATGAATGACATCCTCTCTTCCCAGATCCTGCTCCTGAAATTATAAATATTTCCAATTTAATTTAAACGAAAAAAATAATATTTTTATATTTAATAACAAATAGTTTAATAGACATATTAAGGTGTTACCTATGATTTCAAAGTCAATTAATTCCTTTAAGAAGTTGACATTCTTCTTTTCAGAATTCTCCTCCTGAAATAGCAATTCAAATTAAATTTAAACCAAATATATATATATATATATATTTTATATTATTATTTTCGTTTTTCGATTACGATTCTTACCTTGGCTTAATTTCTTGATCTAGAGGCAACTAATCTTCAATGGATTGGATGATTCATCTCAGATAGATCTCAGCGTTTGAATCGACATTTCTGTTCATTTATTTGTTCCTGTAAATTTGATGAATCGTATAATCTACAATCAATTATACAACAATATATAGCCTAAATTAACAATTAATGCCTGCTCTCTACACTCCTACATCATCATCTTTAAACATTAAATACAATTACAATATTGCTTGCAATCTCTCACCCTCCGAAAGCAGCAACTGCCTCCAAAGACTGAGCATTTACATTTTGAGGAATCCTCAAAAATTTCCAAATTACCGAGACGAATATTTAAGAGAATTCAAATTATTGCTATGCTACTCTCTTCTTCTTCTTCTTTCTTAACCTTATTCCCGCAGTGTGGAGTCGACAGAATGGGTTTTTTTTGGTGACCGGAAGAAATAGAACAGGCCGGCCCGTCGCACGGTCTGACGCCTGTTGAAAATAGAGAAGGGAGAGACATGTAAAGAACAGAAGGACTGCCAGTCCCAGCTCGGGTAGCTCGTGGTCGCCATCCACGTACCCACAGGATGTGGGCCCCTGAACGAATCGCTATGCTACTCCCCGTTTCAAATACTTTAGGTGTACTTAAATTGAAATAGATTCATTAAAATTTGTGGATTTTTGAGAACATATATACATATACATTGATTTTTGCTATGTAAAATAGGCAAATTTAAAAAAAAAAATTACTACTTTTGGAATTCTGTATCGCCAGATGGTCAGAGAGAAACGATTTCTAAAAAAAAACTTGCTTAGACTCGAATATTATATCACTTTCTCAATGACATCGTAATGGAGAGATAAATGGTTAACTCTCTTTCCTCCGGGAACAATGAAATGAAAAAAAAGCGCCCTTGTGACGCGATTAGATTCAAGAGCCTTTTTTTTCTAATGATTGAATTTGAATTTCGCTTAGAAGTTCCATTTTTCTAAGAGATCAGGGGTTCGCTTCCCGTCCCAAACGACAAAAATTGAAATCGCTAACAATTAATTGAAATAAATAGGGGCAGTGTAGCTGGGTCTAAAAGGTTTTAGATAGTGAAAAAGACCATAAACTTAATCATTTCTCAAAGAGATAGCATAAGAAAAAATTCCGCTATCATTTGAAAAAATATTGAACCTATTTCTTATATTGGAATCTTATTGTTGGAGAATTTTCAAGAAAAAAGACTCAAGTTAAAGATAGCCCTGTCCGAATCGCTTTTCGTGTATTTAGAGATATATATCATTATATTTTGCTAAAGAAAAAAGTTTAGATGTTTTATTTGAAAAATAATGAGCTAATGGTTAGGGGAAAATAAAGAGATATAATCATTTTTTAACAACGATTAATTAAAAAAAGAATGAGTTTATTAGCTATTTTACTTTCTTTAAACTATAAAAATTTTAATAAATATAGAAAAAGAATATAGGATTGTCAAAAATTCAATGACGAGATTTTGATGGAAATACATGATTTGAGGTTCCCTGGGTCCAAAAGAGTGATCTCTCTGTCTTTCTATCTGTGAATAAAATATCTTAAGACAGAAAAAAAGATCGGAGGTTCAAATTTGGTATTTAAGTTATGTACCTCTTGGCAAGTAAGAATAAGCTTTTGAATAAAATCTACCAAAGAGTACTAGTAGTACAATATATTGATGGCAGGGACTTCATTTGAGGGGCTTTGGGAAAAAAATTAGTAAAAATCCGAGCGTAGCCCTTACATACACAAACACTCGTTTATAACATACACACTCTCTTTATAAATAAGTATAGAAGATGGTATAGATAAAAATATAGAGGTATATATATGTTTATATGTATATAAAGTAGCACAGGAAGTAAACAATTTTAACCAAAAACTGAAATGACGTCACTGATTGATGTGCTTTTTCAGTTTTTTTTTTTTATTTTTTTTCTTAAATTAGCTCTAACAATTTTGATTAAAATTCATAAATCAATTATTTTTTCGATGCTCTTTAAAATGTATATTCTCATTTTGCCCTCATAATTGTTTAAAGCACACTTTATTCTTATATTTTATAGGAAAGAATAGAAGATAAGCTGTCATGGTAACAAAGTTTTAATAATTTTCTGTTTTTAAATTTTACATTTTGAATTCTAATCAATCAGCGGAAACAAAATTGATAGAAAAAAATCTGAAGTAAGAAGACAGAACACAACTTTCAATTACCAAAGGTAAGAGAAAGTTGTGTGCTGTATGACCAGTCACACCAGATTTGTTTATGTAACCATTTTCGTATTTGAATTTGAATAATCAAAAAAAAAGCCCTAGAATGAAACGTCGATGATTTAGAATCATGACAATGTCCTAAAATAGAAACTTTGACAATTGACTGATGATTTAAATTGAATGTCTCTTGGGTCCTTTGTGAAAATATTTACATGATCAATTACTTAATTAATTACTGTATCATCCCGGGTAGAAATAAACTTATTTGATTATAAACATTCAATTTCACTGTTAGCATGTGTTTAATATTAACAACCTGATAAGATAAATTTAATATAAGCCTACGTATTATCAAAACAGAGCGGTTCCTGACAAGCGTGCACTCCGTGCCAGCACGGAGGCGCCAAACCCAAAGGGTGGTGGAGGCGCAATTTTAAATAGTAACATCAGACCACCAGTGCTCGATGCAGGTGGGACACTCTCCCCTCGGTTTTAGGCTCTTTATTCATAAACGAGACTTGTCAAACAAGTCAGACTCGAGTAATTGCTTGAGTTCGTCTTTCGGATTAAGGCCTATATTCACAAACAAGCAATCGCTTGCGTCAGTGCAAACGAGCACCACCTGGCCGAGACTTGAAATAGTAAATTGACACGCTAAAATTAGCTTTTAAATCGACCAAAGAACTTTTTCAGTTTTTTCTCCATTTCCCAAAAATTCGCTCTATTGATTTTAATTAAAATTCATAAATCATTTTTTAGTAACTCGTTCAAATGTAATATTCGCATATTCTCCCTGAAATATTGTTTGAAATACATTTTACTCTTCGCACTTTATAGGAAAGATAGAAAAATAAGGCTGACTTGGATTTTATCCTATCAGAGCCGGTCAATGACTTGACCTGAACTAGACGAAGCAATTGGTTTGACAAACAAGCAATGGTTATTGATTTTGGTCTTCGTCAGGTCTTGTTTTAATAATTGCCCATGAATTACATTCTAATGAACTAGATCGACTTGTTCAAAGAGTTAGAAAAAAAATATTTAAAAATAATTATTAGGGACTATTGAATGTCTTTCGCATTCAGCCAAAAAATTCATTTTATTTTATTAAAAGAGGCCAATATCTTTATAAAATTTTTTTTATGCTTTTCACAAAAAAAAATAATATAACAATTTTTAACTAGGTAGAGCCTTGTTTGAAAAGGGATGGAATTTTTTCAAACAATGCTCAAATAGACTGTTCATTAGCCAGTCAATATATCCTCAAAGATGGAAAGTTTGCGAGATATGTTTGTGCTTAAGATTGGGCAAAATTGCACCCCTGAGTCGAACCAGGACCCTCCACGCTATGCGCCGGGTGGACTAACCTCATCCTAGGGCGCCGGCCCAATAAGCACTTCTACATCTCGCATCCGCTCATTATTCTAATGAAATTTAAATTTCATTGACTAGAGAAAGATATAAATATTATGTTTAGAGGAACCACGAATGGGGGGGCTGACACGGAGGAGACAACATACCCAGAAACTGCAATGTAATCATGAATAAAACGTAGAAAAACATTTGTACTGAAAGTTCACTTTCGCCTCTTAATTGTTTTATCCTTTTTATTGAAGGTTGTTTAAAAGCTGGCAAGTGCACTGTAAAAAAATTTTAATTTTAGTATGTTTTAGTATAGTAAATTTACAAATTTTCCTTGTAAATGATAACTACCATACATTTGTATACTAAAATTTACAAATCTATGCATTCAAAAAATTTTTACAACCAAAAAACATTTAAAAATTACAATTCTCTTGAAAATTAGAGTAAATATTGTGTAATTTTACCATACGATTTCTAATTTTGGCAACATAAACTGGGCACAAAATTTAGAACACGGTTTGTAATTTTAGAAAAGTGTTTGTAATTTACAAAAGGTTTTCACCTACAATATTAAGGTAATAAAATTTTCCTTAAGGCTAGTCTGTCGCATGGCCGACTTTGTTTCGGACCGTTTTTGTGTTTTGACAAAGACATTTTGAAATTTATACATTTAGTTTAAGTTATAATAATACAAAAAATAATAATATTATGATAACTTTAAGTTTATTTTTTATTTTATTATTTAGTAAAAATAGTTGACAATGAGGTCATACTTGAATGCCAAATAGCAGAGATAGAGCATTAGTTAACAGGTGATTCGATGGTCAAATGGACTAGGCAGCAAGGCTTCTACCAAAAGGTCAGTGTTCAAACTTGAGGAATTTTTCATTAAATAAAAAATATTTATATTTCTACTCCATCCAGGGTAGAGACGTCCCCCAAAGGTCAATAACCTATGGGTCCAGGCGTAAATTTTTTTTCTTTTTCTAAATATTAGCAAATTACAAACATTTGATTGTAAATGCTAAATATTTGTAAAATACTGTAGACGGATTGTAAAATTGCTAAATATTAGTAAAATTACCACAATACTTGTAAACGACGCGGTGAGTTTTTAAATAGAATTTTAACTGTAAGTAGTAAATTTAGTATCTATTGGTCTTGAATTTTTGTTTACAATGAAAAAAATTGTAAAACTAATGAAATTTTTTTTTGTTATGTATGTGAATTTTATTATTTTTTTCGTTCATCTGATCTATAAGGGGAGTAAAGGGTAGGTTGATTTTATAAAATATAATTGGCTTCATAAGAATTTTAAGTAAATATTTATACATTTTAAACGGAATAGCTGCTGAACGGTCGCCCCAAGTCAACGATATTATATTCTGGATTTAAATAAAAAATTTAATAAATTTGTAAAATCAAATGACCTCAGCAGTCGAAATTACTAAAAAAAAAAGTAGAATAACAAATATAATCTTGTTTCATATCAATTTTAATTTTTTTTTTAGATTACGGGATTTTGAAAGTTGGAACCCCCACCAGTTTCCAGGTTATGTTATGACTACCTGCATTTAATTGGTCTCTCCTACTGTATATAAGGTAAAGCACCAAATAAGTAGGCTATAGTTTCCCTCAACTATGGTATTTTGAATTTCTCTCTAAAATTGATGACTACGTCTGATTGATATTTTTCTCTTATATTTTTTTGCAAGGTCCAAGCTGATCCGCTTGCAACTCGGGTGATTTTAGTTAAAAGAAAAAAAAGACGAAAAGATCGAATCGCCGATGAGCCAACCCTCTGACCCCCTGACCTTTAACCCTTCAATTGCAATTCATTAAATGGCGACTTGATGCGAGATAGGGGGGTGGGGTCGTTGGTGTCAGAGCCCCATCATAAATAGTAATTGCCTCTGACTTGTAAAAACTGCCACCGGCATTAGAACTCTTGATTTGTTCAATTTGAAACTTTGTTTGTTTTTTTTAACTAAAGTTAGAGAAAAAATTTTAGCCATCTAATTGAGTAGTTGCCAACCGGTGGTCTACGGAGGTCCGAGAGAGTCTCGCGAGTGGTCCGCGGGGGGGGGGGTCGACTGCACATATAAGCTTCCAAAAATAGAGATTTTATACAAGTCAAACGAGATGAGGATGACTATAATCGATTGAATTGGAATATCTTTTAAATTATTATTGTTAAAATTTGATACAAAATAATTTTCAATACCTTATGTTTAAAAAAATGTAGCAAAGCAATTGTCATCAACATTAAACAAACAAAAAGAAACAGAGCCCTATTTCTATCTTCGTAGTTAGGGTAGTTACATATTGGAGCACCATCGATGCTCGCTTCCTCGCGGTCACAGCGATGTTAAACTAATAAGGTCTTCTATTGATATGAGTGAGTTCATAGTGAAGCATCTTCTCTGCGATGCTGTCATCGCAATATTTTTTTTTCAATAAGTTTCAATTGAAATCACCTTTGCCTTTAATTTGTGTAGTTCTTCTTACCTTATTGTCACCACAAGTCTTTCCTCAGCCCTAATTGAATTAACTCTGGTTGAGACATTTTGTAATTGAAAAATACAAATAAAAACACTAAATAAAACAAATAACCAAGTGTTTTTATTTGTATTTTTTATCAAATTTCGAGTCAATATATTAAAATAGCCTTAATGCCTTAATGAATCGTTCTTCGTCAATAAAAAATTACAAAATTCGAGTTTTTTTTTTTTCTTTCTATTAAACAACCCTTTTTTCCCTTCACTTCTTTTTTAGTTCTTTTAGTCCGTCTCGTTGAATCAAGAGTAACCTGGAGAAATAGCGAGCCCTGACAAGAGCAAATAGTTTTCCCTATTTTATGTAAACACTTAAAGTAAGAAAAAAAAAAGAGGCTAACAAATTCTTGTTTTAAGATAAGGAGATAAGGGAGAATACTAAAAGGCAATCAAATGTTTGAGAACAGCTGATCTGCTTTAATAAGTCAAATAAAACAACTTCATATTGGAATTGATTTAGTAAGATTTTAGAAAAAAAATTAGATCAACTTAATTCCTATCTGAGACTTTATTTAACAAACCTTAACCGCTGTTTTCTTTGTTTCGTTATCAAAATTATCACCTCGTCAAACACGGATTTATCAGCTTCTGAGAATGAAGAGACTATTAAGTATCCTTCGTTGTCATGTCTAACGTTTTTCGTCTCTTGGGGTTCGAAATGATAATTATTGATTTGCATTTAAGTTTCCAGGCCGGAAGAATGTCACTAGCGTGGCGTAAAACCCTCAAACACTGTGTCACTTGCTTGGCGTAAAACTTCCAAACATTGTGTCACTTGCGTGGCGTAAAACTCGCAAACACTGTGTCACTTGCTTGGCGTAAAACTTCCAAACATTGTGTCACTTCGTGGCGTAAAACTCGCAAACACTGTGTCACTTGAGTGGCGTAAAAACCTGCAAACACTCCTCTGGCTGACCTTGAATGAGTATCGGACGCCTCGGCAGGCGGAGGATAGCCGGGGACCTGGAATGCAGGCCTGTTTCAAAATAACCAATATGAAGCCACGGACCAACTCGATTTACATACCTGTGAACCGGATCAGAATACTTCCATAACTGTCTCTGTATGTCTTAAGAGGAGACTAAAGAGAACCCTGCTCCCAGAAGCCGAGAAGCGAAAGTTATAGAATAGTTTTACAATGAACCCATATACATTACCCCCTTGATTATACACCTTCATTATACAATAAGTGCTAATTAACTGGTTTTGGAGCGGTCACGGAACAGAAAAGGAGATTTAGGCTCTTTTTATTACATTAGTAACTAAAGTAATAAACCTACTATATAAGTTTCTTATCTTATAAATTGCTCATTACTTATTTAAAAATAAATTTCAAGAGAGGCTAAAATATGAAAAATAAAATAAAAACAAATGTATTATTACCAAATTTTTCTGATGTTTTTATTTAGTCGTATAAAAAAATGATTTTGATTGCTAACAAAACAGTTGAGAAGCTTTGATTTAACTAATAGAAAATTGAGAGAGGGATTTTGGGTCTATAAACAATGATGGGAGTTGGCTCTATAACGGGGTATAAATTCGCAATGTGAGCTGGTTTTTCTAGCGAGCAAAAAGTGAGAACAGCCCCCGAGAATGAGATGGCCATCAAGGGTGTCGTCGAACCCTAAAAAGGGTTTAGGGTGCAAGGGTTGTTTCTGCCCTGGAGCTCCAACGTCCGAACATTCTCCTTGCCCAAACTCCGGATAAGGATGTTTATCCATTTTTCAAACGTATAAGAACGATAGCGAATAACATAAAAATGATAACAAATTTATCGGATTTAAAATATAGAGCGAGTTGGCAGTCAGCCGGATGAATAATGACTCGGGCAGCTATCGGGATAGAAGACAAAAAAAAGGCATCGGCTTCGGCCAATGAACGGGATCAAGTACTGAGTCAGCCGGTCGACCAACTTTTCGCACGATGTCTACTGAATACCGATTGGAAAAGTCTTTCATCGCAATTAGGCGTATAATTAATACATTATCTCATATTTATACTTTTTGAACCATCACGTGAGATGACATTTGCAAAATGAATTAATTATAGAGATCATGTCAGATTTGAAAATGTTTAAATTTTTTTAACTAAAATATAATCATGAAATAGATTGCTCTCTCGTACCCTTACACACCTTGAATACTGTATTTTCAATTTATCGACTCGGCGATATCTGCAACTTGCGTTAAAATAAATATAGTCTATTTATTCAAGTTGACATATCAAGGGAGAGATGAGAAAATGAAGCTGCACGATTCTTTTTACGAAAATGACAGCTTCTTTAGATTCATGTTAATTGAAAACGATCGAGGAAGTAAATAGATACAGGTAAGAAAATTGCTTTTTGTTTAATATAAAATCTATTTTGCAACCATAAAAGAAGATTATATTGATATATTTCGAAAAATATATCAGAATTAAAATTTAATTAAAGTAAAATCAATTTTAATTTAATAGATAGAAAAAAGACTCATCCCGGTAAGGTGAATGCAGATGAAGGAACAACTGCATAATAATATAAATAATGAGTGAGAATCGATTTTGAGTTTCATTCTCATTTTAAAAATTCGTTGACTAACAAATGTGGTTTTACTCGAAGCAACATCGTCCTGAAAATATCCGTCCCTCATGTGAACGCACCAAAAATTAGTCGATTTGTCAAAAATAGTTGAGACAGCTAATTAAAGAGGTAGCTTTTTGTTTTTAATTTACCAGATTCAACTAAAGTCAACGGTTATCAGCTTAAAGTTAATTTATGGTGTGTTCACATGGAGGACGGATGTTTCCAACAAAGATACATTTTCGCTACAAGCAAGGTATTATGTTTTAGGTTACAAACTCCCTGAATGACCTGGTATGTTGGACATTTCTAAATATATTCGTTTGATTTTGTTTATTTTAAGAATAATTATTATGATTTATAGAATTTACTTGCACATTCGCAATGAATTAGACTTGTTAAATAAAATAATTTTTTTTAATACGGATAATATGTGTGTTTCAAGGATCATTTGAGGACTATATGCAATTTGATAATAATAAAAAAGATAAATTTATATCTATAACAATATTGTCTTGATGAAAGTCAGAGTCTGTAATATGTATGAGAAAGTAAATATATTCCCTCCAGGCTTCAAAAAAAAAAAAGACTAGAAACATTAGAATAAAAATTATTATTTTATTTGATGTTAGATAGGACCTAGAATGAGAAAGAAGATGCGTAACCAAATATTCATAAAGAAATTTCATTTTGGAAAAAGGAAAAATCGTTAGCTATAATGAAGTTGTTTTCGCTCCAGGTTCACATTTTTATTTGGTTCAGTCATTTCAATTTTTATTTTTAGAACAATATCAATAAAAAGAACGACTCAAATAGTTGTTTGATTCCTTTTTCCCTTAAAATGTCTCCGGAGGGCAAAAAAAAAATCAATAAGATATATTATTTTAATCAATTAAATTATAAAGAGAAAAAATGCTTTTGTCCAACTTTTTTCCTTCACATTGTTAACTTTTGTCATTTCAATTAACTAATAATATATCTTTTCTTTTTTTTGGGCAGGAACGTCATTTGGGGTGGGGGCATTCCCCCCCCCCCCAGAAGAAAATAGTAAATTCTGAGCTTAGCCCCTACATACAAACTCACACTTTCTCTTTATAAATAAATATAGAAGATGGTATAGATAGAAATATAGAGGTAAATATATTTTTATATACATATAAAATTAAGTAGCACAGGAAGTAAAAAGTTTTTTGCCCCCCCCCCCCAAGTAAAAACTGAAATGACGTCACTGTTTTTTTGGTTCAGCATTTGAAAGAGATTATAGACCTATATGAATTATATTTAATCAAATTTAAATATTTTTTATTAGAATATTACATTTCAAAATGATTTCTTACGTATAAAAAAATCAATGTTTGTTTTACTTTTTGTTTATTTTACTCAAAATATAAATTTTTTTAAAATGTTATTCCTTTATGTAGTGCCATTCCTTCATTGGGATATTTTTTTTCTTGTGGAATGGCCATTTTTCTGTAATAAATCAATAAATAAATAAATAAATGTGTCATATTTTCGAACCGAACAAGTATTTATTTGAAATTTTGTTTCTCGTTTTAAGGATGAATTAGTTTAATTTAATAAATTTGAAGAAGAGTAAAGAGAAAGCAGCGTCCGTTATTTGAGACTGAATGAAAGGCAAGAGCCCCCCACCCACTATTTATTTTAATAAAATATTAATATTTAATGGATGCTTCGATTCGGACTTGACATTTCAAAGGACTATTTAAACATTCAAACATTTTTAAATTAAGATATTTTTTTTGCATTTCTGAGACCTAATTACAAATGTAAGTTATTTTTAAAAAATTTGGAAATTAGATAATTTCACCTTTCTATTATACTGTATTTTATATAATAGTGAGATAAAGTAAGATAAGTTTGTATATTTAATAAGATATTTATTTGAATAACCTTACTAAATCAATTTACTACTAATCAACCCTAAATTCTGGAAGATAAAATAAATTGTGTTAAGGGGCTATGGGAGCGAAGTGGTTACGCATGTTTTTCCCGATAAGATGGCGTAGTGTGTCATAAAAAGTATACCCAAAAATCAAGTAGGCCTAATTCAAAAATTTGCCAAGAGATGTCAGAATGGTAGCTAATAATATTTAATGCATTTGGTTGATTTTCATTGATCTTTTAACAATAAATACTTTATAAATATTATTATATATTATGTATCTTTTATAAAAGCATAAAAATATATAAATATAGGCTATTAGGGGATCGTCTGTTAGACTAGCCATCTATTGCAAGAATGCTGAACTAATTTGGCAGTTGGTTTTTAAATAAATCATTTAAGCTTATTTTAAAAATTTCTTAATTAATATGTGATTAATAATAACAATAAATTCATTTTTAAAATTAAAAAAAAAATTTAAGATTATTGGGACAGATTGTTTTTTTGTATTTGCTTGATAACAAAAAAATTAATTACGATAATTTTTTAATAAGTCATTAAAAAAATTATAGCTCGATGTTCCAATAATCTCTTAGGAATTTAATTCATTAAAAAAATTCCTTATAATAGTCTAGTTTTTTTTTAAAGTACGTTTAGACGTCGCTCCTGAAATCCCTTTAGCATCCTAGGATCTTAGGGGTTCGCATTATAAGAAAATTGCTTTTACATTAAAGAGGAAGTTTATTTACACTAGGTTTTGAGGAAGATTGCAAAACTCAATCGAAAATTTGACTTGAGTCACTCTAAGCTAAATAAAGGAGAATAAAGAGTTTTAGAATTTTTTAAATAATTTCTGGCACTAGCCGGCTGGCTATCATCTCTATGTTGTCAAGCCTTTTTATTTGATACAGCCAAGTGGCTAGCCTCTTCTAGAAATGGAACATTTTTTTCCTTCTTTAAGTGAGATATAATTTCAGTTGCTTGCGAGCAAAATGGCTCTTTTGCCTTTGTAAATGGGAGTGAGAAAATTTTTTTTTCTAAAATGTTTTTCAATGAAACTTAAATAAGAAAAGAGAGAAAAGAAGTAAAAAATGTTAGACGTCAAGACTAGTATGACTAGATTACGTAAGCAGAAGAGAATAAACTTTTCAAAAGTGCTGACCCTAAGCGATTTTTTACTCTAATACATCTTTTGGTTGGTCAGAGAATGAATAATTTGTTACAATAAAATATTAAATATTCTAATAAATTATCCTGATAAAATCTCTCTGATTACAAATGAATAAATTAATAATAAACCTCGCTGCAAATCTTTAATCCATAAAATGCTAGAATTTAGTTTTCAGACGCAATAAAAGAAATTTGTTTCCGTAGTCAGGATTTTTTTTTTGGGGGGAGGGGGGAAGAGAGCAAACAAAAATGTTGAAAAATAAGGTGGGGGATTATTATAATTTTGTTCAACGACATTAATTTAAAGAGTGAACAAAATTGTAGTAACGTCTCTTAAAGAAATTTTATACGGAAATTTTGAAAATAAAACCATTTCGGGTGGGGGAGAGGCTGAAGCTCCCCGAGCATCTCTCGTGCTTCATTCTTTGAATAAGTTTTTTTTTTTATTATAAAATGAATTTAGGACTAAAATATTTTTTTACTAATCCCAAACACATTGCTGACGCAAATTTCAAGAGGTAAGAAAAAATCGCATTACTCCTATTTTCATATGTTGTTACTAAAATTGTAATCAATTTTTTTATAAAAAAAAATTCAATTTTTTCCAATTCCTACTAGTGAAATGCCAATCTTGTTTCATATATAAATCAAACGATTGGTTTGAATTTATGCGTTGAATTTTTTAATAATAGGTAAAAATATACAATTGCTAGCCAGAAAAAATTAGTTTAAATTCCATGGTTTATTACATTTTCACAAATCAATATATAGATTAGATTTGGCTATCTCGAAATATAATTTAAAGATAAAACAAACTCGACAAAACGCCAGCCAGAGCAGGACAGACCAGCAGCGCGTTTCCACTTCAAAAAATAAGACATGTCGCTGCAAAATATTTATTTATTTCATCTACCATTGTCAAAACAAACATTGTATAGTCTATATTATTTTCTTGTTTCGACTAAGTCTCGGATACATTAATAATGCTACATAAATAGTCCCTGAGCGAAATATCAATAAGCTGTGAGTGTGATGATAGCAAATTTCGAAACCGATTTAAGAGGGAATGTCAAATTGATGGTCTTGGATTCAGTTGAATTTTTATTCTTCCCTTAGACCTTTTTTTTAAAGTTTATACTTGGAAATGAAACCCTTTCCTTTGAAATGAAAAGCATTGATGTTCCTTTGAAAACCTTTCAATCAAGTACAACTGAGAAACTTTGTCTGGGAAATATGTCTCTTGATGCTTTTAAGTTTTTTTTCTTGAGATTAAAAACCTTGAGATAAGATCAATGTTTTTTATTAAAAGAAAAAAAAGCATAATAGCTTTTTCTTTTTTCCACATTGAAAATCCAATTTCAACAAGTTTTACTTTCTCTTCCCTATATAATTTATATAGAAAGTATTGGTTTTATGTCGAATTTTGATGGAAATACATGTTTTGAGCTACGCTAAGTCAAATAAAGTTTTCGCAGCATTGTCTGTGTGTGAACAAAAAATTTCAATAAAGAAAAGAGCTAGTTTGAAATTTTATATTTGAGTTAGCCACGCCCCCGAGGAGTGAAAATAAGCATTTGAACAAAATCGGCCAAAAAGTACTAGTACTTTACTGATGTACTTTTTCAATTTTTTCGATTTTCTCAAAATTCGCTTTAACGATTTTGATTAAAATAAAAAAAATCATTTATTTTTTCGATGCTCTTCAGAGTGTATATTCTCATTCAGCCCTTGAAATTGTTTGAAGCACACTTTACTCTTGTATATTTCATAAAAAAAATATGAGAAATGGTTTCCATGGCAACAGAATATAAATATTTTCCCATGTTTATAAATTTTACATCCTGAATTTTCATATATGGGCGGAAATTAAATATAGAGGTGACCGGGGCAGGTTGGCCCACTTTTTTTTTAATTTTGTTTCGGCCGGCCCGTCGCACGGTCTGACGCCTGTTAAAAACATAGAAAGAAGAGACCGACATACAAAGAGCAGAAGAAGCTCGGGCAGCTCGTGGTCGCCAACCACGTATCCACAAGACGTTGACCCCTGAGCGACAAACCTCTAGGTTAACTGGCAGTCGTAATTTCAATTACTAGATTAGTCATGGAAACACCGAAACCAAGTTAATAAAAGCGTTGTAATAATAATAATAATAATAAAGCAGAATACTCCTTAAATATGTTTACTGCCATTCGAGTTCACTAGATTCAAAAAGATAGATTGAAAGGATTAATAAGATTAATAAAAAAAAAAAAAAAATTAAAATGACATTGAAAGATTTCTAAAAAAAAAGATATCAATAATAATAAATAAAATTAATAATCTTTCTACATTTATATGTAATCGAGCCTTATTATTTTTTTTTACTTTTTTCATTTAAACTCGACCATCAATTTTCATTTAAAGACAATTAATGAAAATCCCTTTAATAAATCTTTCGATTAAGATTTTTTCGTCCTATATTTTTCATCTTTGCAATGTTCCAATGTTAAATTAGAAGCTAGCGAATCACTGTAGGGAAATTTGTTTAAACTACTTTGGTGGCATCGCTGGGAGTAGTGTATCGACTTACAAGGAGACTAAAGAAATAAATTTGATTAAAAAATGTCTTGAATCTTGGTTACCTTTCAAACCACTCTCGAATATATTTTTTTCCCTCTGTGACTTGCTCATCAAAACGCCATCCTCACCATTTAAAGAATGGCTTTTCATGTCCTGTTTTATATTTTCCAAACACGCTCCCAGAGGCGTCATTTGGGGGAGGGGCAGGGGGCATTTGCCTTCCTCCAAGCGCTCCGATCTTTATTAAATTTTATATTATTCTTTAAATAAAATATTTCAAAATATATCTACGGGTATATAAATTTAAAAAAATTAATTTAATTAAATATCTTGAAGATACCTATTTGTAAGTAAATTTTAAGAAAGAAAAAGTTTGCCTCCCCCCCCTTCCCCCAAGAAAAATTTGCACTCTCCACACATGTATAATTTGTTGCCCTGAGGATGGAGTGCGTTAGGCAATTCGCAAAATAATTTTTAATATGGAAATCAACCGTTGGTGTATTTTCTCAAAAACCTTAATCAATCGTTCCAGCAAAATAATTTTCTCCTACTGTAATTTCTAAATTGTTGTTTTGAAATATAAATAAGAAATGTGATTTATTTTTTGTAAAAAAAAAAAAACCTATTGTATATTTTGACTAGATTCAATTTTTCATAAGAATGTAAAGTTTTTTTTTTTAATGCAATGAAGAAAGACAGGTCTTAAGTTAATTGAAAAAGAGCAAGCTTGATCATCATCTTAAGGACTCGACCAAGATGACGACGAGCAAGTCGCCTTTTTTTATTTACTTTTTGTACATCAAATGAAGACATGTCTTTCTTTATAAAAATAAATAAATAAAAACATTCGGAATCTTTATTTAAAAGAGAAAAAAAGATTTTTTTTCTATTATAATAAGAAATTAAAAATTATGATTCATTTAGTATTTGAAAAATTTTGTCTGTGTGAGCAAATAAATGGATGTACAGAATTAGGATGTTTCATTTGAAACAAACATTTTTTTATTTTCGCGAACACACTGAAATATTAATCCAAACATCGAAAAAAAAATTCCCTCGAAGTTTCAGCCCTCCATTTTATTTTTAAGTACTTCCTCTCATTGTTGAATTTTTCCTATTTAAATAACGTAAATTTTTTTTTTAACTGTTATAGCTCAGTTCGGATTTATGATTTTTCATAACGATTAGTCACAATCTCTAGTGGACCAGACACTCTTTAAAATGTCTAGTATTATTTTATTGTTACTTGAATCGTTTCGTAGGTGTCGGCCTCGAAAGTTCCATTTCCATGAATTTCCATGAAAATTGTCATATTTTCTTTGTTATTAATAAAACGGCTGAAGATACAATAAAAAACGTAATGAAAAACTTGCAAAAAATTAAATTTTCTACAAAAAATGTTCTATGCAATTCGGGTTGTTACATCTATGACAATCTCATTTGAATTAGTTGAGGAAAACAAGATGGCTGCTGCATTTCAACTTTCAACTAATTCAAATGAGATTGTCGTGGATGTAACAACCTTTGTCGTCTTAGCTGAATTGTGCCTGAAGAAAGTCACAGAATAAGTGGCCGAAACGGTGCAAGTTTTACGTTTTACAAATAAACCACAGTTAAACCGAAAATCAAATTCTTTTATTAATGATAACAACTGTGAAAGGCTAAACTCGAAAATAAAAGTTGAAATTTAATAAATTTTTCATTTCTCATTATATAACTGAATATAGGGCCTATCTTGTGAATAAAGCATTTTAGCTAAATGTTTCATAGGACATTTTTTTGTAGAAAATCTAATTTCCAGGAAGCTTTTTATTGTATCTTCAGCTGTTTTGTTATAAGAAAGAAAATATGACAATTTCATGGAAATAGGACTTTCGACGAAACGGTTCAAGTAACAATAAAACAATACTGGACATTTTAGAGTGTCTGATACACTAGCGATTGCGACTAATCGCAATGAAAAATCATAAAACCGAACTGAGCTATAACAATTTTTAAAAAATACAATGATTTACATGTTATTTAAATGAGAAAAATTCATTGATCGAGAGAAGGTACTTAAAATTAAATTTAAGGGCTGAAACTTCGAGGGAATTTTTTTTCGATTTTTGGAACAATATTTCGGTGTGCGAAAAAAAATGTGTTCGTTTCAAATGAAACACCCTAATGTACATGTTCTATAGAAATCCAAAATTTTTAATGAATCTCTCTGAAATTAAGTACACATATAGTATGTGAAACTGGGAGTAGTATAGAAATAATTTGTATATCTTAATTGTTTTGGGGAATTAATTATAATGAAATTTTTTCGAATCTAAACATAAATCTATTTTTTTTTTCTTTTAGCAGCTTCATGATTTATGACCACCTCCAGACATACCCTTTGGGCAGTCATAAATAGACCCTTCTACTGTCCTTACTGCCCACTCCAGGGCCGGATCTAGGGGGGGGAGTGGGTGCATGTGCCCCGGGCGGCAGATATAAGGAGGCGGCAATTAAAGAAAGATTTGCTAAAAAAAAGGTAAAATGATATGAATTTTGTATAGAAAATTTTAAGGAGGGGGGCGGCAAATTAAATTTTGCCCCTCCTAAAAAATCTCGTAGTTCCGGCCCTGGCCCACTCTACTTGAACCTTCCTTAACATCTTAAAACTTGCAGTGCAACAAGACTTGAGAAAAACTTGCCAGCCGAAATAAAAAATAGACAAAGTTGCAAAACTAATACATACAGCTCGACTAACATCAGCAACAATAATCGCAAGAAACATACTCGCAAAAAATTATTAAATATTGACAAACTCTAAGTCGTTAAAAGACATTCTTAAGAATAGAATAAGAATAAGAAATATATTCTTAGGGCCGGTTGCTTCACTTCTAGTCAACTAGCTATTTTATCCTACCTATAGTAAATAATCTATATAGTAAACAAGAACACGCTTAACTTTGTCACAATAAAAGTATGAATGAGACTCAGGGAGGTTTTGAGGGCGAAAATAAAAGAGGTAAGTAAAACAACTGGATATAAACTCTTCACTGGTGGTACAGTGAGGGTCAATATTAAGTCCCACCCATGCGTTTCCTACTTGTGATTATTTCATTGTTTTTATAAAAGAAAATGAAAATCTTTATTGGAAATTTTCTAGGTTTGAACCATGAAAGTTTTCATTAAAAATATATAATATTTTTTTTTAAAACAATGAAATAATCACAAATAGAAAACGCATGGGTGGGACTTAAAATTGTCTCTCACTGTACATGTGCCTGCCGACTGACTCGTCTGAGTTCGCCACGCTCTCCTTGTCAGTCGGTGGGAGTCCTACGTCCCAAGTTTTAATAAATGTGACAACCTTCGAGTTAAAAAAAAAAGTTTTTCACATAAAATTAGCTATCTGGGATAAGGAGTTTTGTGAAGTTAGCAACTTAATAAAGACATTACTTATAAAAATTAAAATTAATTTAAATAAATAAAGGTTTAATAAAGGATTTGCATTCCAATTCGCCAATGGTTTCAAACAATGAATTTGAGATACGGATTAATGAGAAATAAATGCGATAGATTTCTGTTACTTATTTTCGTGAAGTTAGGAAAATTTAGTAAAAAAAATAAAACTAATTAAAAAAAAAAAAATTAGCTTGTGTTTGTAATATCACCCCTTTGTTAGCTTTATACAAAGGGAGGGGGGGGAGCTTGTTTAAATAACATCTTATTTAATCGTTTGATTAGCTTTAGTATTTAGATGTGAAAATATTCTATTCTATTCAACTAGCCTACCCGATGGATAGATAGTTAACTAGATGTGAAGCAACCGGCCCTCAGCCTACAATTTATCTATGAGTTTTGCAAAAACACATAGTAAGGGTGGGGAGAAACTATTTGAATAAGAGGCGACATTTCTTTTCAAAAATAATTGAAAGGTCTCACCGATGAGTTAAAAAAATTAAAAGAAATTCACAATCGCTTCATAATACTTTAAATATTTTATATCAATGCAAAATTTAAATAAAAAGAAAGAAAATAAATAACTTTTCAAATTCTTGTTGAAATTATTTTATATTATGACAAAGTTTTAGATGAATGTAATTTTGAATTTTAAATTGAAAATTTAAACAGAAAAAAAATCAATAAGGCCCCAGAGAAGACGTTAGGAGGCTTGCTTGGTTTGAAGCCAAATTAAATATTATACAGAGAAACTTGTAAAACCGAACGCCTCGAGATCACAGCAGATTTCTTTGGACTTTGTAACTTAACCTCCAAATGGACACATTTTTTTTTAATCGGAAGTTTCACTGAATAAATTTTTATAGAAATGTAGAAAAATTGCAACGAACGCTTAAAATAATAAAAAATTTTATAATAAACTCACCCTCACGATTTTCTCAGGATATCTGAAACAAAAATAATTAATATTATTATTGTATATCAAAATGAGAATAATAAGTATATATTTTAATGTAATAGATCAAAAGATGGCCACCACGGATTTATTCATATTCAATTCCATTTCTTTATCTTTATCTTACCTTTGATAAGAGAAAGATATGTTCTGTGCTTGTCACACCAGATTTTTGTGTCAATAGATATTTAGTTTCTGCTAATATATTAAAATACAAAATGTAAATTTATGAACATGGAAAAATATTTATATTTTGTTACCATGGCCACCATTTCTCCTAACTTTCCTATGAAGTACAAGAGTAAAGAGGTCTTCAATCAATTTCGAGGGCAAAATAAGAATATATATTTTAAAGGGCATCTAAAAAATAATTGATTTTTGAATTTTTAACAAAATCATAGCGAATTTTGAGTAAATCGAAATAAATTGAAAAAGTCCATCAGTACTAGTACTTTTTGACTGATTTTGTTTAAAAGCTTATTTCCAGCCCAGGGGGGGGGGGTTGTTTAACTTAAATATCAAATGATCATTTCTCTACGTTTTGCTATGAGCGCAGCCCCCTGGCTAGGCGGAATGCCCGCCCAAGGCTGGCTTTGCGACTAGTTTTATTATAAAAAAAAAAAAGTATTCCATATCAAATAGCAGATTTTTTGTGCTTTATATCAAAAACGTCAGTCCCTTGGAAATTTTTCAACCGTAAAGCTAAGAGGCTGATGAGCTTATATATTAATACAAAAATAAATAAATAAAAAAATCTAAGTGTTACTATATTGACACAATAAAATTAAATTATTGTCTATCAAAATTACAAACAATTGAAATCAAAGTAACAAATTGTGCATTTCAAATTCGACCCCAAAGTTAACCCATTTTGTAGAATGAACCCTATATATGTACATATATAGGAGTAAGTGAAATTAAAAATTGCAAATCAAATTTAAATAATTATAATGAATGCGTATTTTTGAACACCCGAAAAGAAAAAAAAATATAACAGCTGATAATATTCATTTATTTTAGAAAATCGAGTCCATGGCTAGGGCCAAGTCAGAATTATTTATAATAAAATTTCAGAAAATTTTTTCAAAGCAATTACTATCTATGACACAGGCCTACTTATATATAACTGGAGAAAAGATCTATTAATAATAAGTTCGAAAAAAAGTATCCGCATAGCTTTAAATCTTCAAACTCCTCGTTTAAATTTTCGACTTGACTGTTTTTAACAAAGAAAAACAATGACTGAGACGGGGTTGACAAGTAATTAAAAAAAATGCAATTGGATGTCGCAAGAAGCTTAACAAGTTGCAAGTCGGTTAATTCCCTCGGTGGCCAATCCGGTTAGCCTTGTTGCGGCTTCGTCAGATTAAGGCCCCAAAACACACAGCTCCCTTCCCTCATGCTTTCATTTCGTCTTTTAAATAAAAAAAGTAAAAATAAAAATACTTTATTTTAAAGTCTCAGCAAAGAAGTAAACAGTTTTTAAATTTCTATACAGAAATGAATTTGATAATTTATTAAACAATCTGGTGTGACTGTTCGCACCTCTTCCCTTCGGCAAGAGAGAGTTGTGTACTGTGCTTGTCACACCAGATTCTTTGTGTCAAGATTGTCGAAAATTGTTGGTCGTGCCAATTGTTAGCACTTGTCATTTAAATTCAATTTCGTGAATTTGGTAATAGTTATAAAATTATCTGGCTCTCGTTCATTTGGGACCGCAGGCAGCGCTATTAAGACTAATATGTATACATTATTAATATCATTTAATATCCACGCTTCCCTATATAAGCATAAATTTTAGGTAAATGAAATAATATAATACTTCATCATGGTTATCTAACTTATTGAATATTAATATAACTAATATACAGGATGTCCCAGTTGTCACTCACCCCATTGCTGGGATCGAAAGAGAAAAATATTCTGAGCCCAAAAATCCATGTTTTGAATTTTTTGATTAAGTAGTTAATTAGTAATTTATTAATAAAAGTGACCAATCAGGAGCGCGCTACAGAAGAATAGAAAATAAGTGGGATAGTAGTAGATAAATGACAGAGAAGCTTCACGCAAATTGTTTTGGTTAATTAATAAAATAATAATAATTAAGCTTATTATTATTTTAATTAATATATCCTAAGTTTTTAATTGTTGTATTTCAAAAATTATTATTATTATTTCATTCATTAACCAAAACAATTAAGCTGAAACTTCTCTGTCATTTATTTTGAGATTATTAATTTTGTACTTAAATAATAATTATTATTATTTTATTAATTAACCAAAACAATTTACGTGAAGCTTCTCTGTCATTTATCTACTACTATCCCACTTATTTTCTATTCTTCTGTAGCTCGCTCCTGATTGGTCACTTTTATTAATTAATTACTAATTAACTACTTAATCAACAAATTCCAAACATGGATTTTTGGGCTTAGAATATTTTTCTCTTTCGATCCCAACAATGGGGTGCGTGACACCTGGGACACCCTGGATAATTAGCTAGCACCGAAAAGCGTGCCTAGGCTCTGGCGGGCGCCGTCCCGAGATATGATTAAAAGTTGTCCAAATAATAAAATAAAAAAGTAATATAAATATCAATTTGAATAGACCTAAATGTGGTCTATAATTAAAAACTTGTATAATATTAATAATAAATTTTAATTGCCATGGACTCCAGGGTAGATCTCTGGATTTCATGGCAGGATGGCGTAGAAACGCCCACTTAGCTGCAATCGGGAACCCGGACTAGCCATTGCAAGAAAAAATCTCTCCTTCATTAGCTAATTAATAAATTAAGAGATACGTTAACAAAACATCCATTTTAAATCGGGAAATCAATAATAATTAAATTAATATTTTTCGAATTTACATTACAAATAGGAGGATATTATATATTATTCAGGGAAAAACAGTTAATAATATCCTTTTATTGTTTATTATATATTATTCATTTATTCATTTAGGTAAACGAAATGGAGATAACATATTAGGACAAATATACCTATAGGTATATATTTATATTAAATTTGAATAGGATGGTCGGTATGCTAATATTCTTTAGAAATTTCGAGCTATTTAAAGTTCATTGATCCTGAAATACAAACAAAAAAAGGGTTAATAAACAAAAACTCCAATTCATTCCACGAATAATTAAAATTTTCCTCAATTAATTTTAAAAAAAAAATTATATTTAAAAACAAATCGTTTTCGATCATATTTTAATGGAAATGATTTAAATTTAAAATATACCCAGCATACAAAATTTTAAAGATCAAGTTCAACCGAAAGTAACATGAATTAAGTTGGTCAAACAGTTATGTAAATATTTTATTTCCTCATACTATGGGGGAAATTGTAACTTCAACAATTAACAACCCAAAAAGATGAAAACAATTTTTCTGGAATCTCTAGAAGGTCCTCTTTAAGAATATAAAATTTTGAAATTAAAAGAAGTTGGCCAAAAAAAGCGCGACAGAGAGACGGACAATAGCGAATTATATACGGCTGTATATAGATTTTTATTTAGTAGCTACATTCCATCCAGTACTATCAAATATTCCGTCAATTTTATCGTATATCTGTCTAATTAAAAACAAGTCAAAGAAATTTCACTATCAAAAATACTATGGTAAGCTTAATCGTTTCTTTATAGGCTAGTAGAATATATTTAATAAAGAGCGATCAGAGTTTATTTGAAGATACGCAATAACAGGTGGTCGATCGAGAAAAAGACTTTTTCATTTCGGAGATTTGTATCATTTATTTGAAATTTGCTTTTTTTATTTCTATTGAAAAATTCAAAATTAAAATTTTTCGTTTAAAACCTCGAGGCAGACGAACAATTATTCAAATTTGTATAAGTATCCTCTGTTCATATTAAAATATATTATTACCTGGTATATTATTTAAATCTAAGAAAACAATTAAAAAAAAAAAGATTATTCTTTATACTTAATGAGAAATATACCTATATTGTAATATATAGGGTAAGAGAAAGTAAAAATGTATATAATAAGAACAGATGAACTGACTAAGTAATCTTTTTTATATTCAAATAAATTGTGAGTCGTTTTGAGGGTGGACTTTGAGCTTTATTTCCCTTCGGAAAGAATTATAATAATTTATGCATTGAAAATAAGATGAATTTGAATAAATATTATCGAATTTATATAATAAGGGAAGAAGAAAGAAGTTTATTAATATTTTTTTAGTGGTAGGTGAATTTTAATTTTAATATTCGATTAGAATTTTTTTAAATTAGAAACCTATGGAAAGATCCTAAATGTAAGAAACGAGAACTTGGAACAGGGGCGGATTAAAGGGGGGGGGGGGGGGGCGAGGGGGGCGATCCCCCCCCCCCCCCCCCCGAGAAGAAATTCACAATGTTATAAAAACTAGTAATCTAAAGAAATTATGATTTCCGGGCTTTAATTTCAATTGAATTTGTTACCAATCAATTTAAATAAATAGGAAAGGAGTTTAAATGGCCATAGATGCCGACAAAGTCCTTAAATAAAAAAAAATAAAAAAAAAAAAAACCGCCCCCCCCCCCCGACAAAAATGCATTAATCCGCCACTGACTTGGAATTGATAACAATTATTAAGATATATATTATAGAGGAAGTGGTGCAAATGTGGAAACCATGTTTTTGTTGTTGTTGTTTTTTTTGGTAGAAATGAATAATTTTTCTGCGTATTATCTATTTATTTGTAAATATTTTGATCTCAGTGAGATGGAATCATGTTCAGAGTACAAGCAACAGATGTTTTAAAAATCGTTACGAATTCCCATCCAATATGCTAAAGAAGATAAGCTCTCTATGAACACAATTTTTATAAACAATACAATATTATTATGGGTATTTGGCGCCCTGCTGGTAAGGTCTTTTATAACCCCACCTCCCCTCCACCTTATAAATATTTAAAATAAAATTTGTTTTAAATATTAAATTTGATATACATTTTAAAATTTTTAAAACAAAATTTAAAAATAATGATCTTTTAGGGTCCTAATGCTGTGCATCTTGAGCCGGCCCAGGTTACAGATATTCCGACTTCCAACAAATTGAAAAAATTTGGAGTGATTGACCCCTTATCACCTTTAGTATTCGAATGTTGTATCAATATAATGTGCTATCACATCAGATTTTTTGAGTTGATATGTTTTTAGATACTGGTATATACCAGTACCCAAGCAAATATTTATATTTTGTTACATAGAAGAATAAAAAAGGACATAGAATTTTTGATACGATCGCAATACTAGTATGAATATACAGTATGTAGTATAGTATACTATTAGGCTACATACATAGAGAATATAAATAAAAATTATTAAGTTAAAAATTTTAATTGTGAGTACAACAAAAGAATAGCAAAAAATAGAAACATCTGATGATACAGGTGAGAATGTTCGAGAGGCTATTTTTCACCTCCGCCAATCATCTAACAAATTCTAAAAAAAAAATTGTTTAGACTCCATTATAAGATAGCCAAGTAAAATACTTCCAACAGTGTTTAATTTATTGTATTTTTTTAAATTAAAAAAATCTGATAGCTGCACAGAACACAACTTTCTCCTTCCTTAGATAATCGAAAGTTGTGTTCTGTGCTTGTTACACAAAATTTATTGTGCCGACACATAATTAGTTTTAGACGGTATAGTAGAATTCAAGATGTAAGATGTCTACATACACAGAGACCATTTTGCGAGACCCACTTTTTTGGACTCAGAGGACCTCAAAACATGTATTTCTAACAAAATCTCGACAACAAATTTTTGATATGAATCCAATACTTTCTCTCTCTATATATAGGCCTATATATTTATTAACATATACAGTATATAGATAAGAGGAAGTAAAAATCAGAGTTCTAAGAAATTTCATTAATTTTTAAGATTAAGAGAATTTTCGAAGGTATTGATAGAAGGTAGAATATTTCTTTTGGTCTCCTATGTGCACGCAACCAGGACCGGAATGTCGGTATCGGTATAAATTAAAATCATTCATAAAATGTAATATTTTTACTACAAAAATTATAAAGCCTTTTAAATTTTTTGGTAAATCAAGAATGCCGATACTCGTGTCTGTGCCGGCTATTTTCTGCCGACACTCAAGCCTGCACGCAACAGAAACTTTTCGAAGACCAATCATTTAAAGGTCTCCTATAACACCCTGAAAGGAGTCTATTTATTCATCAGGATATATTATTCCATTCACACAATCCACTCAATTATTCATTCTGAGTGACAATCATGTATATACTGTGAAATCTCGTTACTATGAAGCGCCGGAAACTAAAAAATGTGAACTTCGAATTAAACGAGTTCGAATTAAGCAATTTATTCTCACAAAGAGACATCCCTTCGTAATGTATATATGCGGAGGCATAAATAATGCATTTAAAATGAAATTTACTCAGACTGTGAAGGCAGATAGTCATTTGCCATCAAGTTTTTTTTTCATAAAAAATATTATTTCCTTTGATCTTGGAATTTTTTATGGACAAATAAAATAAATATTTTTATTTGAAAAAAATATATCTTTTTAAAATATTCGTCTTTAAAAGTTAGAATATTTTTTTAACATGTATATTTAAAAAAAAATCAAAATTAAAATTGGCAATGTCAAGTTAATAAATGGGTTATATAATGGAGGAGTTTTAGGAGTTCCTTTTTGTTAAAAGTGCTAAAAGAATATTTATTCACACGTACAGTATATGCATAAAAACAAACAGGAGCGGTCATACATAATACAAGTGCATGTTCTCAACATGTTGGCCACATTCCTTCAGTTTACTGAAACATTCTGATGAATTACTAACATAAACACTAGCAATGTCAGGGTTTCTGTTTGGGTGAGGGGATGGCAAAAGTTTGACTCCTGCCCCCTCCCAAGATACCTTAAGTGGGGAAACTTTTAAAACAAGAATTATAAATAATAAATAAAAAAACTTGAATCCTCCCAATTCTCCCACCCTAAGAATGAACTCTTCTTCATCTTCAATGATAGACTGAGATTTGACAACCATTGTAAACAGGTATAAAAAAGAATTTACAATATTCAAATCTTAAAAGGATTTGCCGATTGAAATATTATTGTATGTCTGATTAGCGACTTTTTGCAAGATGAGAAATATTTTTGTCGGGATGGAAATAAACTCTCTTCTCAATTTCTCTTTCCCAAGACCTGACCTTCCTGAATTACACCCTTCAGAACTCTGCAGTATTAACTCTTGACGATTGGGACAAGTTATAGGTCATTCATAACTAATAAACTCACGTTGCTTCTCGTTAAATGAGATTTTAATGAATCTAAATCTAAAGGTATATTAAATTATATAAACTCTTAGTGTAAAGTAATTATTTATAGAGCTATAATGATATTAGGCAATAAGACTAGCTGTAACCAAAGTTAAAGATTATATAGCAAATGATTTACTAACTGCCCTTTGTTAGACGGATTTATTATAATTTACAATCATAAAAAATTATATAAAATCAATATTTTCTGACAAATACAAGCTTTCAAATTGATTGCCAGATTCTTGACAAATTTGAGGGTGGGGGAAATGCGACCTTTAATATTTAATGTGATTTTTCACGAATTCCTATTCACACCTTGAGGAAGTTAAAAAATTATTATTGAAAATATCTTATTTTTTATCAAATTAATTTAAATCAAAATATTTGTTACCTAAGTATTTTAAATAATAATCTGTTGAAGAGAAAAGAGTTTGGGATATTATCTTTTCTGATTACATAAAAAAAAAAAAATTATCTAAATTATTCCTACTGACATTTTTTTTCGCATTCAGATATTTTATTGTATTTTTCTTGTACAGTTTCTCTGAAAATTGTTTTTAATGAATCTGACTTGAAATATTTTATTAAATTAATTTATAGGAAAAACTTTTCTTATAGTCTCTATACATATGTCCAATGGCTGTCTCAAGACATTGTTAAGGGGGAGGGGGCAAAATTTGTGGTGTATGGGAGGAGAGGATGTAGAAGAGAATATTTATTATTTATTATGGCCCTGAAGTAGTGATGCATTAAAGTAGAAAATCGTAATGGGAGTAATAAGGATTTAGTTTCTGATTCAAATTGGTATTAATAAAGATCTTCTGCATGATTAAGATAATAATATTAATGTTATTTTGTGTCCAAAAAGGGGCCTCCTCCTGCTCCCTTGGAGCCGTTAGTGGACAGGTCTTTTTCTGAGATCTTATCTCCACTGTGGGTAAAAATTCCAATTACTAAGAGATTCTTCGAATTCGCTTTCTATTAATTACCGGCTTGGACTCAAAATAGTGATATCTCTTCTCTGCTATTTTTCGTCAGTTTATATTTTATTTAATGAAACTTTATGAATTAGCATATGGCAGAGATTGAAAATCCTTCTTAAAATCACTTAGAGCATGTCTCCATCATGATCCACTACTCTTTGAAGCTTACTAGGTAAGAGGCAAACCACTCAAGAACACAATTTTATATCCTTGGAACTTCCTTATTTTATGAATCAGTATTTGGTGATCAACATCATCAAATAACCTACTGAAGTCAAAGAGAACTAAGGTGGTCACTTTCCTCTCATCAGCCGCTAATATAATGTAATGAAACATCTAAAATCCCTACAATGAAGTTTTCGAAAACCAGATTGAAAGGGGTCCAGGAGATAAAAGATAGAAGGAATAGGTCTTACAATTGACTCCTTTAAAACATCAGGGAAGTAGGTAGATTCAGTCTTCCTATTACCATTTTCTAAATAACATGAACATTAAAATGAACTTTAGTTCATTTATATATTTTTTAATTTTAGCTAAAATTTATTTCAAAATTCTCATCACCTTAGATAAAAATTATAAAATAAACTCAGAAAGTGTGTTAATATTTGTTTAATAAACTAATTCAAAAAACAGACCGATTAATTTACGTTTGTTGTTTGTACAATATATGAGAGGGTGTAGCGGGGTGGGGGGGGGGGGGTCGGAGTTGCGTTTTTATTATTTTTTTATTTTAATACAAAAAGCTAAAAGAGTGAGATGATAACCATTAAGTTGAGTAGGCTGAGTAGGCTGAGTAGGCTGAGTAGGCTTGACAAAGCAACGGGGGACGCAGGCCTTGCAGCTGCGCCCGCCTTTCGCCCGCTAATGGTCGTCCCGCTTCCACCTGCGCTCAAATCATGCACCCGCCTCCACTTCTCTTCTCCTGCACCTTAATTACTTTGCGTTGGAATTTTGTTTTGTCCCAAAGCTATCTAATGGAGGCTCGATCGAATTTAAGTAACATCTATCGAACAGATTGATGATTGATTGAGCGATCGCGCACTCAGTTTTCTTTTTCCTCTTATTCTTTTTTTTTTTGCTTATTTCTCAATTTATTTTTGCATTTATTAGAATTCATGTACAACATTTTTTTTTTGCTAAACAAAGCGACACTCGGTTATAAAAAAAAGACGATTATTTTCATTGGGATGAAAAATGAAGACTATATATTTTATTTACTTATCCAATCTAAAAGCAAAATATACAACACATCCTTCAATTTTCCTTACCACTATTGAATGCAATTCGAGAGTTGAAAAAAATTGTTTGTTATCTACACATACGACAATAAATATGGAACATGGTAAATATATTATTATGGGGGATTTTAATTAATTAAATATAAATACAGTAGAGTCCCGGTAATCCGAACCTCGCTAATCCGAACTTCCGGTTAATCAGAACTCTTTTTGCGTACGATTTTTTTTTTTTTTTAAGAGGAATATAAATGAAAATTAGACATTAAAGGAACTTTATTTTATTATTATTATGAAAAATTTATTTAGAGTTTAATATCACCGACAAGTTTCACGGTTTACAACGTTATAAATACGACTTTATTATCAAAATTAACTAATTCAAGCTTACAATTCCGGTTAATCCGAACTTCCCGATAATCCGAACGACCCTCGGTCCCAATTAGTTCGGATTAACGGGACTCTACTGTAATTAATACAAAATGTGGTCTATAATTAAAAACTCCCAAAATAATAATAATACAAACCACAAAAACTTTAATAAACATATTAGAGATGGTAAAAATATTCAGTACCTGTCCTTTATAATACTTTTTTTACCATTTTATTTTGCTCTGAAGAAGAGCGCAATAAATGCTCGAAACTAAAAGCCTGTTAAATTTATGCGTTATAAGGAATCATTATTGTTATTGATTTTTTTTTTTAATTTTTAACTTCATACATATTTTAGCACATATACCATATCATATTATCAAAAATAAAGTTTTAGTATTCAAAAATAAAAAAAAATATTTACATATTGATTTGATTTTATCATAAAGTTTTTAAAGATTTAATAACAACCCTTTTATGAATTCAAAGAAACAATTCAGTTGAATGAAGGAAACGGAAATTTGAAGATTTCTACTAGGAAAAAGAAATATGAAATGTTAAAAAATCCTAAAATTCAAGTATAATATCTCAAGTCAGGGATAGAAAAGTCGATTTTCGATTTTGGAATCGATTTGATATTTTTCGATTCTCGGAATCTATTAATCATTTCTGAAAGTCGACTTTTTAAAAACTCTATAACTCGTGCTTAGGATACTCAGTAAATATTAAATATTATTTATTTATTTATAATAGGCTATAAGATTTATTAAGTATTTAATCGCTTTATTAAATACAATACAAACAAATTTGGTTTTCAAAATTTCTATAAAAGAATATTTTATCCAGAAATTGTACGTGATATGGCACCGAACATTAAAATAAAATATGAAAGTTGAGTATCAAAATAAAACATTAAAATATTGAATTAAGAATGTCACATATTTTCATTACCTATCTCAGAAAGCGTGTTGATTGGTGTGTTATGTGTAGGTTTTAAAAGAAAGATGAAAGTTAATCAATGAAAATGTTACAAACTATATTACCATCGGATACTAAGTATTGTAAGAAAAAAGTCGAAGTCTTCCAGTGAGAATCGATTCTAATCGACTTGAAAGAATTTCAACTCGATTCTAAAAAGTCGATTATTTTAAAGTCAGAGTGGACTTTTCCATCCCTATCTCAAGTAACTCAAACAAATAAACCTTTTTGAATTAAATTATTGATATAAATTATTTTTAAAGTAAAAATAATTTATTTTCTAAAAAAGATTGCTCTCCGTTTGGTCAGCAGCATACTGAAGTTTCATTAAATAGAGTATAAGGCTCATTAAATAAAGTATTAAGTTTGCCCAAATTAAAGGGGAGAAGATACTTTTATTCAGAGAGCATTAACTTTTGCTAAAAAAAAGGATATTTTTAAACTAATTATTGCGTTTTGAGTTTCATATTCTTTATAAAAACAAAGTATTCAAATTTTTTTTCTATGACTTAATGAAGAACGTAATTGAGTATGTTTAAAAATAAATTTGAATTAATATGGCAAATTGTCGGATAATTATTGACCAATGAATATTAGATGAATGGGGTATAGTTATGTTAAACGTTAATTTTTAAATTTTCATTATAAACTCTCTCTTGACCCCCCCCCCCCGTTAAATTGGTATAAAATTGAACAGAAGGGTCAAAGAAAGACACATGGAGGTCTTTAGTCTTTAGTTAGGCAATAATCATTTGCTTCCCATAGACACAATTATATAGCATATCGCATTGGCCAGTCATTATGCAAATTAATGCGCGATATTAAATCACAATGGACATATCTTGCTGAGGATTGTATCAACTAGTAACTCACTCTCTCTGTCAGTATGGACCACGGCTAATTAAACATCGAGTTATTAATGAATCATGTTTATCTATTTATATTCAAGCACTTGTTCCCATTGAGCGTAGCTGGGCCATGTCAGATTTTCACTTGCCTGGATTGGTCCAATGTGCAAACGCAGTCTCATAGATAAAATATATCATTTGATTATCGGGTTGAACTGACATAGAAATATCGCTTTCGAAGAGATATTTTGTAATGTCTCGACTTAGATTAGATTCTTCGAATTAATTGAATCTAGCAGTATGATAATGGTTAATATTAATAGTATTATATTTGTATAAAAGTATGTGAATGCTTTATCTATAGTCGGAATTACTATACAATATTCATTTACACTGCAAACAAATTTCACGAAAAATTTTACTGATATACTTTTTAAAGGGCGTATAAAAAATAATTGATTTATGAATTTTAATCAAAATCGTTAAAGCCAATTTTGAGAAAATCGCAAAAAAAAACTCAAAAAGTCTTAACTTTTTCCTATGAAGTACAAGAGTAAAGTGTGCTTCAAAAGATTTCAAGGGCAATCTGGGAATATACATTTTAAATAGCACGTGGAACGAATTTTGAGAAAATCGAAAAAAAAAATGAAAAAGTTCATCAGTAAAGTACTAGTACTTTTTGGCCGATTTTGTTTAAAAGCTTATTTTCACGATTCAGGAGGGTGTCTAACTTAAATATAAAATTTCAACTTTGTAGCTCAATTCCTTCATTCTTAAAATTGAACACACACACAGAGAGACAGACACACATATAGCCTATGTTGCGAAAACCGCTATTTTTGGATTCAGGGGACCTCAGAACGTGTATATCCATCAAAATCCCATCACCCCTCTATATATATTAACATATATATAGAGGTAAGAGAAAATAAAAATAGAATTATTCAATCCTATCAAAAGCACAAAATGACACTCAGTATTAGTCACGTCAATAGAAAGGTAAACTCGTGTGACGTCATCTGCCATCCCCACCATTTTCCACTCCTTTTAGTCTGGCCTCCTACCCGAAAATTTTCAAATGTATACCGGTATATTTATATCTGACCAATTTCTGTATTTTTGTTTGAGAAAATGCGTCGCATAAACAAAAGTAGTAATAAAAAGAAATATATGTATTTATATATAAACATTTTTTTAATAAAACTCTTGTGTTTGAGACAGCTTGGGCCCCTCGGAGTTCGTGTAAAAACGGAATTATTTAGATTTTGTCCCTGGAAATATAAATTGAAGGTAATCATTCATTTCTATATTTTATTTTTCATATTACAGTGTATAGGCTATTTTTATTTAAGCTTTAATAAAAAGGCTTAACATAGTATTATATCAAACTGACGATCATTTATATCTGATATTCCTACATGTGTTCTGGCCCCCTTCCCCCAAAAAAAACATACACGCCCCTGGATTATATAAAATAAATAATTTTTACTTTCTTTTACCTATATATGTAGTATATAGAAAAAAAGTATTGGATTCATGTCAAAATTCGATGTCGAGATTTTGATGGATATACATGTTTTGAGGTCCCCTGAGTCCAAAAATGTGGGTACCGCAAATTGGTCTGTGTGGACATTTTTAAGCATGAAGGAAATGAATAACGAGGTTGAAATTTTATACTTAAGTTAGGCACCCCCCTGGGACGTGACACGAATCTTTTGAACAAAATCGGCCAAAAAGTACTAATACTTTATTGATGTACTTTCCATCAATTATTTTTTAGTTGCTCTTTAAAATGTATATTCTCATTTTGCCCTGAAAATTGTTTGAAGCACACTTAATTCTTGTACAGTGTGCGCCAAAGTTAAGTCCCACCCATGCGTTTTTACAACGCTTTTTTCTACTTGTGATTATATCATTGTTTTTATAAAAGAAAATGAAAATCTTTATTGAAAATTTTCTAGGTTTGAACCATGAAAGTTTCTATTAAAAATATATATAATATTTTTTTTTAAAACAATGAAATAATCACAAGTAGAAAACGAATGGCTAGGACTTAATATTGTCCCTCACTGTATTTCCTAGGAAGAGGAGAAATGGTTGCCATGGTAACAAAATATAAATATTTCCCATGTTTATAAATTTTATATCTTGAATTCAAATATATCGGCGAAAACTAAATATATATCGACACAAAAAATCTGGGGGAACAACCATTGAACACAACTTTCTCTTAGCCAAGCTAAGAGAAAGTTGTGTGCTATGCGAACAGTCACACCAGATTTTTTCAAAAAATAAATCTCCTAAAAAGTGGAGCACTAGCGAGAGCCATGTCGGGCTCTGTGGCAATATTAATACTGCCCCTCTCTGTTTAAATTTTAAATCAGAGTATATGCGATTCAAAAGGAATAAATGGTCGGACTAAGCCGCGAGCACAACTTTGCTCACCCACTATTCAAAAAAATAACTCAACGGGTTTGTTTATTTGTTTTGATTTTCTCTGTTGCTATGCTAAATTTTCAAATTTAAATTATTTTTTAAAAAATTAGGATACATATATTATAAAGCATTTTACTCCTGGAGAGAGTCTAGTTTCTGAATATATAAAAAATAGGGTAATAGAAAGGAAAAATTATAGTTTATGTAAGAAAAAATATCGCCCCCCCCTCTAGAGCCCCCCCCCCCCTAATGGTCCGATGTTTGCCAAGAGCTTTTCAGATCTTGACCTTTACCTCTAGTTTATGTGTGCAAAATTTCAAAACAATTCAATAAATAGCTTTTGATTTTTCGTTGACGAAAGAAATTACCACAGACATACACACGCAGACATCATTCCAAAAACTACTTAAATGGTTCCTCGGGACCTCAAAACGCATTTTGGGCAGCTTAAGTTCAATCTCGATATTTTTACGATTACATTAACTTTAGCTACCCAGCCTGCGGTTGGTGGGCAAAGTTAAAAAAAAACAGATGATATATTAATTTCATTTTTATATAAATACTTGATCTAGTGTGTAGAGATATGTTTTGAATCATTTAAGAGCATCAATTCTTTCATTAGAGGATGTTCATCCCTCCTGACTAACCGTGCAGCTAATAAATAATTAACAAAAAAAAAATATTCCGCTTGATAAAATAATTATTTCGGGGAAAAAGAATTTATTTCGTTAAATTGTTAATTTCTGCTTGGTTTAATAAATATGTGACATGAGCCGGCTCAATTAAGGCCTTAGGCCATAATCAAAAGATGCCAAGCAGATTAGTGACAGCCCGTATGTGAAGGCTGAGGGCTCTGGGGGATGGTGGGGGGGGGGATCTCCCTCGCTGATTGATGAATGGGGCTTGCCCCTCTCTAAGAAGGATCATCAATACTTAAGAGAGCACATGAACGATGCTTAATTAACGGCTTAAGCGCCTCTGCTTTGAAACATAAAAAAAGAACAAGCATTTCTTTATTATTAGTAAATTCAAGAGTAGATCATCTTGTCTAATTATTTTTTTCTTTGTTATAACTTATTATTGTTTAACAAAAAGGGTGAATGAATAATAAATAACACATTTTGATTTTATTGCCGGGAGTATTTGAAGCTATTTCTGGGTATGTGGGTAGCGCTGATTCCAAAAATGGCATCAGTTTTGACCCATCACGTTTAGTTTTAGAGCTATAGAGAGAATTAACTTTTAATAGAAAATGTCCTCTAAAGCGGTTCTAATTTTAAATTACCTAGATTTTATTAAGGCGTTACTTCTTAGAAATTTGCAGATAGATGAACTTACTTAGAAATATAAAGTTTCAATCCAATCGGAGGTGTTTCAGAGGGTCAAAATAGAGCTAAAAGTTTAGAAATATTGAATTTTTTCAGTTTTTTTTTTTAACTTTGGACATCCCTAATAAAATTTTTTACATGCAAAAATCATAATTGTACGACATTCTTTAGCTTTCCAAAAACCATTTATTCGTGAAAATCTATTGATTATTAGCGAAATTATGAACAAAATAGTTAAATATATCTAAATATTGATAGTTACCGGTATAAGTATATTCCTATGAGAGGAGAGAGTAAAGCGCCTAAAAGATAGGCAAAGTGTTTTTTTTTTACCAAGCTTTGCTAACTGTTTTGTTTATAATTTCGTTAATTATTAACAGATTTCCACGAATGAATGAATTTTGGAAAACTAAAGAACTATAGAATATCGAAAAAATAAATTTTTTGCTTTCAGGGATGGAAAAAATTCTATTAAGGTTGCCCAAAGTAAAAAAAAAAAAAAAAAAAACTTAAAAAATTCAATTTTTCTTAACTTTTAGCCCTATTTTGTACCTATAAATCACCTCCGATTGGACTGAAGCTTGTTATTTCTATGTAATTCATCTATCTGCTGGGTAGCGCCTTAAAAAAATCTAGAGAATTCAAAACCGCTTTAGAGCACATTTATTAAAAATTAATTTTCTCTCTAGCCCTAAAACTAGACTTGATGGGGCAAAACTGATGGCATTTTTGGAATCAGCCAGCGCTACCCAAATACCATGAATAGCTTCAAATACCCCTGTAACAAAAAAAGGTCTTTTTGTTCCCCTGTGCAAAGAAAAGTTTCCAAATATGGTTTGAAGTCAACCCAGGGGCGGATTAAAGGAGGGGGGAGGGGGGCGATCGCCCCCCGAGATGAAATTCAAAACGTTATAAAGACTAGTAATCTAAAGAAATTATGATTTCCGCTCTTTAATTTCAATTGAATTTGTTATCAATCAATTTAATTAAATAGGAAAGGGGTCTAAATGGCCATAGATGCCGACAAAATCCTTAAATAAAAAAAAAAAAAAAAAAAAACCGCCCCCACCGACAAAATTGCATTAATCCGCCACTGAGTCAACCATAGAAAAGACCCAAAGAAAATGTTTTGGATCAGTTGCAGCTATTATGGGAGAGATTTTGTTTCTCTTGAATTCTCTGTCTGTCATAGTTATTGTATTGAATACTACCGATATTCCAAACTTCTTAATAAGTATATATTCAACAATACTCTATTATAAAACCTTGAAATTAAAGTAAACGGATTTGTTAGTTAAAAAATCCTTCCGGATGTGTTAGCAAGAGATAAAATACGTAATTTAATTAGATGGTGAAACCTCATCCACTGGTCGTCTGGGGGCTGTGTCGTCGATAAATGATGATCTTGGTCTCTTGGAGGAATGGGGAAACCTCAATCAAGTAAAATTCAATTCCCAAAAAACCCAATGTTGTTTAATTTCTAGACAAAAAATAGGATTTGCCCCTCCCCTTATTTACAGCAATAATAGTCTCGAGTTCAAAGATTCATTTTCTGTTCTGGGAGTGACAGTTACATCTGATCTCTCCTGGAGCAACCACATCTCTTCTGTGGTTAAATCTACCGCAAGGAAATTGGGTTTCCTATTCAAAACGAAGCGTTACTTTTCCTCCCAACAACTCCTAATCCTCTATAAAGCCCAAATTCGGCCGTGTCTTGAATATTGTTCCCACCTTTGGCGAGGGGCGTCGAAAGACGCTCTCTCCTCCTTGGAAGCCATACAGAGGCGTGCAATTAGACTGATAGGTGATTCTACCCCTTACTGCATCCCTACAGTCACTAGATCATAGAAGAAGAGTATCTGCACTATCTCTCTTCTACAGGTATTACCATGGTCAATGCTCTGCCGAATTAAAATCAATTATCCCACCCAATGCAACATATTCACGGAACACAAGAGAGGCATCTTCCCAGCATCCCTATGCTGTTCAGATCACGACTAACAGAACAAAACAATTTCATTCTTCCTTTGTCCCCATGACCTCCCGTGATTGGAACAAGCTCCCTGCGTCTATCTTCCCCAAAACCTACAATCTTCAGACTTTCAAGTCTAACCTCAATAGGCATCTTCTCAGTTCCCGCAGTTGAGTTTCCCCTTTATGCTTCTCCTTTTGTTTTTATTTTCTTCCTGGCTGCATGTGACTATTGGTCATTATAGGTCTTCGGACCTTATGCACCCATTCCAAAAAAAAAAAAAAAAAAAGAAAATAAATATAATAAAAGAGGAATTTCAGAAATATTCAGTTTTTTCAGGCGTTCCTGACAATTAGTCCTTCTAATGATACAAATACTAATTATGTTCAGTCAGTGCTCGTTTCCGCGGATCGTAATCCAGGGGTGAATGGCTGGTAGAGAATTCCGAATTAAAACCATCCTAATGAAATTTTATAAGAAACATTTAAACAATTATGTGAAGAAATTAACCAGGTTTCAAGTATTTTTATTTATTTATCTAAAGAATAAATGCAATTTAAAAAATTTGACGTCATAACCGCCCAGTACACAACTTTCTTTTATCTTGGATAATTAATTAATTATGTGCTTGTCACGCCAAATCTTTTGTGTCGAACTAATATTATATATCCTCTAGTATCTGTCACTACATTATAATTCAAGATGTAAAATTTATAAACACAGAAAAATATTTACATTTTATTACCATGACAACGACAACTATCTTTTCTATGGAGCCCAAGAGTAGAGTGGTCTTCAAATAATTTTGAAGGCGAAATGAGAATATTTTAAAAAAATAATTGATTTACGAATTTTAATCAAAATCTTTTGAGCCGATTTTGAAATAATAAAAAACTCAAAAAGTACTTCAATAAAGTAATATTGTAAGCTACAGTAGTATTCTTTGACCGAATATATTTAAAAGCTTATTTTCATGTCTCGGGGGGGGGGGGGTACTACCTAGCTTTACTATAAATTAATTTAATATAAAATTATAGAAACAAAAAGTATAGGTATACAAATTTTAAAATATATATACACTATATGTATATTTTAAATACATATATATTTTATATGTTATTATTTCTTAAATTCAAAATCTAAACCCACATTTTTCTAAGTTATCCCAAGATAATTTTTTGGGAAAGCATTCTTTCCTAGCATATAAAAGTGTGGAAAACTAGAAGTACGCCAAACACTAACTGAGACATGTGTCCTAAAAATGTTGTCTTTTAGTAAATAAGAAATTATAAGGTAAGGGCACACTGAGCGCAAATCGGTGGATCCGTGGTTCGACTCCCGGCTGCACACCCTTATATCTTTTTTCGGGTACATGAAGTAATATCTAATTATATAAATCGTCTTTTAGTATTAAAATAAATTGAGTTTCTATGTACTAACCGCGCCTTGCCAAGGGGACGAAACCCCTGTAGAAAATTCCAGGAGAACAGATAATAAAGTTAAAGTTGATTTATACGTGGTGGGTTTCTCAACACTGCGGCGGTCTTAAAGATCTATTGTGGTCCCCGTATCACTCAGCGGGTTCAAGGACCAGGAGCGGACCAATCTAGAAATTATTCATTGTCTTAATGCCTGTAACTGGAAGGGATTTTGTTCCTATTGCTCCAGTAGAGTCGCTCGACTTGGTAGAATTTTTGTAGCAAGCTGAATTAGAGCTCCAGGATAAGCCAAGTCGCCTCCAAATTTAAAAGTTAGTAAAGTTCGATTGTTTGAAGTGGCTAATTACATGAAGAGCCTTTTGTCCTCATCCCCGTCACTCACATTTTGCTGATAGTTGATAAGGCTTCGGTTGCCATTGTACCGGCCATTCAAGATGTTTCTTATTGATTTCCCATCTTTTATATTCTACAATAAATCTTTTATTTTCTGCTCCGGTTCCTGCCAAATATTTACCCAATATTTCTCTCGTTTCTCCCCCTTCATTGGTTGTGTGTTGGTAGTAGCGGTGGGGGTTGGGGTAAGCTTAAACTACTTGCCACAGCAAATACAAGCAATTTCAAAAACATATTCGCCGATAAACATTTTATGATAAATACTTTAAAAAATTACTTGTATATATAAATATATATATATATTCTTTAGTTTTTATATCTCTCGGTAAAATGGAAATTCTATTTCTCTTATTTATTTTTTGAATTCTTTTTTTTTATCAGTCTTTTTTTTCTTTCTAAAATTATTATTTTATTCTATTATTTTAATTTGTAATGTTTTTAAAAATAGTGCTAACGATGGAAGATATATTCTGAATATGGGAGAATGAAATTAGATATTCATTAATCTAAACGATAAGTATCGAATGATGTATTTATTAATTAAAGCATCCAGCAGGAAAGAATAAGGCTTAATTCAGGCTGTAATAAAGGGAAATTATCTGGAAAATTGTAGGAATTAATTTATATTAACTAGATAGAACTTTTTTTGATAAAGACGTTATTTTTTCTATCAGCGCTCAAATAAGCCAGTCAATATGTCGTTTTACGACTTATATTCAAATCTACTGGTTGGACTTAATTAATTACAGTTATGAAGATCATTTTCTACTTATCACCACATATTAACAATTAGTTTCAGATGCCAAAAGACCCCTGTGGAGAAGAGAAATGGACCTAAGTTGCATAGTCGTTTGTAATAATAATCAAATTAAATTAAAATTTTATTACTTTTATACTTCACTATTTCCCAGGGTTGTTTCACAGGTAGGAAATTCATTTATTTAATTTCCACAATGATCTTTTTTAGGCCTTCTAATTATTTATAAATTAGATGATTAAATCCTCTCAAGTTTAGGATAGAGTACAATCTATTAACAAAGGTGTGCATCAGGATTGAAGGAGAAGGAGAAAGCCCTAAGGGCTAAGATCCCGTCTGTCTCTTAACGATTTCCAATTGGGAGGAATCCTTCACCTTAGGACAGATCCGATACGGTTCTCTCAAGTCGCACCGATCTCCTAAAAAAACACCTCTCGTCCATCATCCAGCCCTCTAGCTCGCAATTTCTACAGACATGACAAATCGCAAACGAAACGTCCAAATAAATTCTAAAATAAATATTACATGTTAATTGATTTAACTAAATAGAATTTTTATTTAGAAAGTTGAAAATATACATGTATATAATGTTAGTATATGAGAGTTTAACAAAATTTGAACTCATCTATATATACGGACATATAAAGAAGAAATATATGCAACTTAAATTGCTCCTGATTGACCAGAAAGAGGCAATTTTTATGGGATCTTTGAATCAGCTTTAGAACATTTTTTACGCGGCAAAATTTGAATAAATAAAAATAGAAAATTATATTTAATCAAATATTTTTTATTTCATATTTACCTATACGGCAGAAATTATTAAAAAAACATTAACTGAACCTAAGTTCAATTTCTAAATATTGATATAATTCGCTCATCTCCATCTATTTTGTTTACATTAATGGAATACACAAATGGAAATAATACATAAATGTTTCTCTATACATTTCCTATGGGAGAAATCGTAACTTTAAGAGTTAATAACTCAAAAAGTTATAGGAATTTCAGGATGACAATAATTTTCCCGTAATCCCGAGAATGTCATCTATATACATATAAAATTTCATTTCAATATTCCAACGGGAAGTTGCCTAAATAGAGCGTGACAGACGGACGGACGGACAGACAGGCGGACATTAAGCGAATTATATATATAGATACTCAAGGCTCTCTGAAACAATTTCAATCTGGATATTTTTGTAAAATTTCGACAATAAAAATTTTTCCGTTAGAAAAATTTTATATATTCAAATATAAGAAAAATAAAGTAAAAAAAAAAATTCATAAACTTTTATCATTACTTTGAATTTTTATTTAGAAGACTAAATGAAATAAATAAATTGATTTAAAAAAAGAGAATGGTTGTTGATATAAAGAGGGTAGATGTTTTTAAGTGTATTATCTTGTTTTGTTTTGTTTTTTTAAGTATAAATAGGTACTAGAATCTCTGATATCATTTGGGAAAACACGATGTGTAAACAAATTTGCTTATTAAAGCTGATGAGAATTTACACGTGTAAACATGATAATTTAGTTACGGAAATGTTATTAAAAAAAACCATTAATAAGTATAAATTTGATTATTATACTCGGTGAAATGTAATTTGTTTGTCTTTAATTTGAGATGATAGTGAGTCAGTGTAGTTACTTGAGTAATCAATATAATAAACATCAAGTTTTTGGTCGACGATTCTTGAAACTTTTTTGTTCACAGAAAGCTTTCACGAACACCTGGTCCCTTTTACCGGTTATTGCTTGCTTGTTGTGAAGAATGCGTTCTTCTTTACTTTCTCTTATCTACTGGTATATAATATATTGATAAGTTATGATAAGATAAAAAGTATTTTTATTTAACTCTGAGGCTATTTGCATCTTTGAGCCTATTAATCAAATTTACATTTATGTATACAAAATCTTTTGAATAAAAATAAGTAAAAGAAAAAAATAAATTAAAATAATTAATTTTAGGCTTCTCTCTGCTTTCAAGTAGAAATTGGTAAAATTAGGTTTAAAAAAAGTGCCAGACTTAAGGGTTCAAGAGCGACGTCTAAACGAACTTAAAAAAAAAAAAAAAACTAGACTATTATAAGAAATTTTTCAATGCGGTTTTTTTTTTAATGAATTAAATTCATAAGAGATTATTGGGACATCGAGCTATAATTTTTTTAATGACTTATTAAATAATTTTCATAATTAATTTTTTTGTTATCAAACAAATACAAAAAAAACAATCTGTCCCAATAATCTTTAATTTTTTTTTAATTTAAAAATGAATTCATTGTTATTATTAATCCCATATTAATTAAGAAATTTTTAAAATAAGCTTAGATGATTTATTTAAAAATCAACTGCCAAATTAGTTCAGCATTCTTGCAATAGATGGCAGGCTAGTCTAACAGCTGATCACCTAATAGCCCATAAATGGCCTATATTTATATATTTTTATGCTTTTATAAAAGATACATAATATATAATAACATTTATAAAGTAGGCCTATTTATTGTTAAAAGATCAATGAAAATCAAACAAATGCATTAAATATTATTAGCTACCATTCTGACATCTCTTGGCAAATTTTTGAATTACTTGATTTTTGGGCATACTTTTTATGACACACTACGCCATCTTATCGGGAAAAACATGCGTAACCACTTCGCTCCCGAGCCCCCTTAGCATTTCTTATACAACCTGGCGACCTCGATCAACAACGACGATCCAAAGGTCGTTCTCCTATGGTATGGAATTCGTATGCCGATAGTGGAGTACCCCATCATCCGATAATAGGAGCCCATTTTTCAAAAGCGTGAAAATGTAAATTTTTTTTTTAAATAAAAAAAATTAACTTGTTTGAAATATTGCTTCTAGATTATTTAGTAAATAACAAAGTGTATTGTGTTTAGAAATCAAAATGTAGCCAAAAATCATGTTGTTAGTTCTTTTTATGTAATAAAAATAAAAAGTATCCGTTAATCGGCTACTTTCCCCTATATACAGTGGCGCCGGGTTTTGATAATCAGTGCCTCTTCCCCTACCACTAATCGAGCGTCTACCTCGTGGCGCTCCTTCCCTCCACTGTCAGGCCTCGCTGTCGCGTTCGAGACTATTTGATGGAAGACCTCGATTCCATCTTAGCAAGCATATCAGTCATTTCATTGTCCTTATTTCCTTTTTGCCTCTTTACCCAGAAATAATGACATTGTTGTTGCGAGCTTTTGCCAGGTTGTCCAACGTCTTGCGTCATTCAGGTGTGAGTTTGGAGGAGAATTTTAACTCTTCCTTATGCCTGGATGACGTCTTTGTTATTTTTAAAAATAAATACTGTTTCGTTAGAGTATTTTCTATCTATCTATCAGTTTCCTGGTAGTATGTTTGACGGCAACACATTTCAGTTATAGCTAAGGGAAAGTAAAAAAAGCATTCACTTTTGACATAATTAATATTAAATAATTTTTTACAGTTATTTAAATAAAATCTATAAAAAATTGATATTCTTTCGCATAATTCTCTCTTTTAGAAAGCTTCATTATTATTTAAAATGAAATGTGATATTCCCTTCTTTTTTTTCAATTGGAAAAAGGCTAAATTTTTTTTAAAGATTTATTGACAGGTGATTTTATAGAATATTTCTGATCCATTAATATGTTCACGCTTTTATAAAAGGTAAATTTATCGTTTTATTTATAAATATGTAAGACTTTTTTTTTTTTAAATTGCCTTACACCGAGGATATAAATTAGGGGGATAACCGATAACAGATTAATGTCTCGATAAAATAAAAAATGTTTATTATTGTTTGTGTTGGTTTTTAAATAACAAAAATGAAACGAATATTTAAAATTATTAACTATAAATTATAATTTTTTTTTTTTTATTTTTACATATTATTTGGAAATATTGTAAATATTAATTTCTCAAAACTGGAGTTAATTGTAGACTTGTGATTGAATATAATGTCGCTGTTGATGTATGAGCTTGATTTCTTGGACGAGCACTACTTTTGTTTGTGCTCATTTTGCTGTGCGGGGGGACAAGGGACCTCAGGGACCTGGCCAATCAGGCCTCTCATTCACCAACAACCAGGCACAAGTCCATTTGTTCCTCCAATCAACACTCCATTGGCAGCAGAATTCTTCCCAGGGGACATGGGATAAGGGAGCCCCCTCCCCCCCCCCTCGCCCCTCAAATGCCAATCGATTCTTTCTTCTATTTCTTAGACATTACCTTATTACCAGCGTTTTAGATTGAGATTGAGTTATCATTGTTTTGATTTATTTTACTATTATCAATAAAGCTCGGTCGATGTTGAAATTAAAATACACGTTTTGAGTTTCTCTCTCTGTGTATATGTGTACCAGTATAGTTATTACTAAAACGAACTCAAACTGATCCCGGTCCACCCACCATTTTTGAGTTCTAAGTGGAAAAGTTTGTAAAATTATTTGATTTGGAGTGCCTGAAATCCCGGGTTCGCTTCCCATTCCAAGCGAGAAAAATTTATTTGAATTTTATTAACTACCAGTCATTTGAAATTAAAAGGGATGGGTAGACCCCAATGGCCTTAGATACCGAAAAAGACTTAAAAGAAATAAAATGTGACTTGGCAGTACTATATTTGCACAATATATGTTCGGCCAAAATTAAGTTTTCCACGAATCAAAGACAAACAACCAATATTAGGGTAATGAAAATCCATTACCCTCGAGCCCTTCTTGCTGCTGGCCACCCCCTTAGGTGAAGCCAGTCGAATAAGAATAGGCCTAGCCACAAACAACATTTAGAATGTTGAAAGAGGTAAAAAAAAAACAAAAAACAAGAAAATGCAGCCAATGTAGTTTGTTTATTAATATTCAGCCCACAGCTAACGTTTCGATCCTAGGTTTGGGCCATCATCAGAGCTAAAAATATACACTTAATGAAAATCAACAGTTTATAGTTTTTTGTATATATTATTATAGTTGTTAAATGGTTTATGTAAAAACAGAATACCTGGGACTGTGTCAAAAAGGCATATACCTAGTATACTTTCCCTGAAACGGGGAGGCTTTATGTGCAATAATGAGATTTATGCACTTTAAATAACAAAAACTGCTATTATTGTTAAAATTGACATTACATCCCCCTGTTACAACATTTAGAATATCATTCTGAGTCTCGGAATTTATTTTTAAGAGTAGAACATCCCCACCCCAGGATTTTTTGCCATGATAATAATAATAATATTTATTTATTTATTTGACCAAATACATCATTATTTGCAGTGGCGCAACCAGGATTTGCTCCTGGGGGGTTTTGAAAAAATTAAACATTGGAATTACATTAAATTAGACAATATAGAGAGAGAACTCTTAGGATACACCCATATGCGCGCTTATAGAGATATTGATATTTTTAATGTCACTTCTTGTTTCTATGAGACTAAAAAATGATAAGAAAGAAAATAGTGACCTGCTCCTGACCTGCTCATCTACGCATAAAGAAAATAAAGTTACAAAATCTTTGTTATAGATTCAAGTTAAAAATTAAATTATATTTTTTATTAAATTTAATTCTATTAAAAATATATTCTTACAAGAGAGAAAAGATTTTCTTAAACTTACTATAAAGATACATAGCTCAAGTTTAATTTTTTGAAAAAGCCGATCAAATAGCAGAAGAATTTTCATCTGAAACATATGTTTCAAAGAGGGTAACATCTGCTGAATCAGTTGATGTCTATTTAGAGACACGAAAAAGCCGTAAATCACATTTTTTCATCTCTTAAAAAAAAAAAAAAAACTTGTGGGCATCGACATATTTGAAGATCTTATTTATTTAGATATTCCACTTGAAAAAAAAGAAGGCATCCGAGAATTTTATTGTTATTAAAAGAAAAGAAATTAATATTCTAAAAAGGATCCAATGAGGAAGCAGAGTCCCATGCAATTAGTTTTAGGAATTTGGTTAAATATCCTCAAAAAATCCAAAAGATTGAATCAGGGCCGCCGAGAGCTAGGTTTCTAATATAAACAATACCGGGCCCGTTCCACATAAAAAATTTAAATTTTAGCGTTTGAGAGAGGAAAAACATTTTTTTTTTCATGAGCTGAACCCTCCTTGGAGAGAAAAATCTCGTGAAAATATTTTTTTGAATTAGTTAACCCACTCAGAAAGAAAAATCTCACGGGAATAATTTTAATTTTTTTCTATTAGGTTTGCACTTGGTCATATTTATTTTGTTGCCTTTTCACCATTTTACCGAACTGTTTACTATTTATTAATAAAAAAAAATTTAGGAGGTATCATTTATTTTATTTCACTTTGTAGACGGACAGACAAACTTGACATCTATATTATGCATAATTTTTAACAAAAAAAATCTATTGATTTCAAAAAAAAAAAAAATATTAATTTTCAATGAAGCTCAATTCTGGCAATAAATAATCTAGTGACTGTTATAATTTAATTAACTGGATAGAAGAGAAATTTTATAATAAAACGGCCGACTCTAAAATGCGGAATGGGGAGGTTCAATACCATTAAACTGTTGGCTCAATTGACAAATGCCCTTGGCTCTTTACAAGCTGTTTACACGCGAGTTGATTGTCCCAACATTCGATTGAGTAGTCAATGAGTAGGAATTTGCACAATTGACCAGATGGGAATGCAGGCTCGATTTGATCCCGTACCCCCCTCCCCCTCCTCCATCCTTTTTTAATTGTGCTTGGGTATCTCGGATAAAATTGTACCATTACTTATAATTTACTATCGCAATATTTTTCTAAATCATATTTTCATTTTAATCTGGAAAATTTTATTATTTGTACATTAAATAGGGGAGGATTGTAAATTTTTATTATTTGTTTAGATTAGGTAACGGCAACCCTCTGGATATTAAGATGAAGGTGAAAGCAGTTCAGCGACATTGTTAAAATTCTGCTTGGTCTAGCCATTCAATCAGAGTCCCGACATCGAATTTTTGACATGATTGCAATAACTTTCTCGCTTTAGAGTGCGTCCTTATCATATATTCCAAATTAAGGCCGTGAATGAAGAGTTGGAAAGTTTTGCAGCTTAGTTGTCTTTTTTTTAATCAAGTAAAGGCTTAGAAAAAAAACTCAAATATAATCCAAAATGATATATAAAACTGATGAGAAAGCTTTTAAAAAAGATTTTCCTTTAAATGAAAAAAAAGCTTCTTTAGTCGAGGAAGCACAAGCTGCTTTTCCATTTTATCTAATTTATAGAGTCATTTATGATTTGATAATTTTCTTAATGTTCTTAAAATAGCGATTCGATTTGATTATCGAATTTTTTTTAACTTAAAGAGGATAAAAAAAAAAACAATTCTTAAATTCATTTAAGAAACTGGAACTTTCCCTACCCCATTGGCTTTCAATTCATTCCAATTAATTTAGGTAAAATTTTTTTATAAATTGATTCTAAATTTTAATTAATAGAAGAAGCTATTACTAAAAATCAGCATTTTAATTTTGTCAGTATTTGTTATAGGCCTATACCTAACAGGTTTAAAAAATTGTAATGAAGCAAGAAAGCCTTGAATTTTTTATCAAGATAGATAATTAAAGAAAGCAAAAATATTTATGCTTGAGTTTGAGAAATCACCTAAAATGCCAAGATCTGATGAAGTTACATATCTTACTAATTTACAAACAAAGTTGTATAACTTTCTGGCTCTAGAGAGCAGGGATAGGGTATCGGCAGAATAGAGAACTTCTTTTGTTTGATTAAAAATTAAACCAAAATAAAAATTCTGGAGTGACTACCTCTAGGACTTCCTCGAAATACGTCAATCATAAGTAATGTAGTACTTTATCTAATGTTTTTCAAAACATATGAAAAATTTAATTGGTCAGTTGAAAAAGATTGACATTCCACAAAAATGACAAAATGAGTTGAGATAGCCATTTTGTACTTTAGACTGTTTGGTGTAAAAAGGACCGTGTACTTCAACTCTAAACACACTATAACGAGGAGGAAAATTTTCGACTCAGGCACATCCCATGGAAAAGGTTCCGAACAAAGAGGAAAAACTTCAAGATCTTCGGAAGGTGATGCTCTATATTCCTGATGAACAGCTTCCTTTTTTTGAGGCTGTCTTGGCCAAAAAGAGCTAATGAAAGAAACGTGGGCGATGACGAGAAAAGCCATCTCACCTTTTTAAACATTTACTTCAAAGTTTAAACATATTTGTATTTAAAAAAATGTATTATTAATGTATTAAAATATATCACATCTTGCAAAAACATTGAAAAATAGCAATTTATATCGAACTTATAAATATTGAGTTGAAAAAGGAACAAACATATTCCACGGAGTGTGTTTATATAAATAATTTATATACTTTAAAACATATTTCATTTTCATGGCTAAGTATGGCCTAATAATCTAGATGAACACATTTTATATAGAAAAGTTTGCTGTGAAAAAATGACTTTTCATATAAAACAGTTTTTTTTTTAGTTTTCCGAAAATAAGAATTGGATGTGAAGATGTGTACCTTTTTCAATTGACTACTTCAATTACACTATTTTAAAAAGTTTTTATTCTTCTATAATACATTTTTTTCGAAAATTAAATAGTTTTTGAGATAAGCAAAGAAGAAAAAGATCCCTTCAGGCAGAAGGGGGAATAAATTTAAAAAAACGTGAGAGAATAAAAAAATTTCAAAATTTTTGAAAAAATTATCAACTTCCCGTTGACTTATTTACCCAAAGTTGATAGAGAGATCCGGTTCGATTCCCGGCTGTTTGAATTCATAAATATTCGGTTATGTTTTTTAGTAATGCATATTGATTAAATTTAAACTATAGGCCTATGTGAAATGATAAAAAAAAATAATGAAATAGAAAAAGTAAAGTCAAAGGATTTAATTGATCCTTTTGAAAAAGATGTTTTATACAACATTTTTATTATTAATTAATTTAATATGAAATATTAATATTTTGTCTGAATTGAGTTTCGCACTTGAACTGAGCCACTTAATTGAATACTTAAGTTGGCGGCTCCCCCGATGGAGTCTCGTACTTTTGCGGATTATTACTAATTAGTTGGAAATGTTAATCGCTCGCCCCGGCCACCAACGAATTAGGGACAAATTTATATGAGGAAGGTTATAATATATAGATGTGTTTGTTTGCTTGGTGGCTTTGCCGGTCGCAACAGGGGTTTAACGCATTTTTACATCTCCACTACTAACAAATGTCTTTTCTAGTTGGTAACAAGGATTATACAAACCTGTGCGGTTTGCTTTCGGTTAAGCCTATATATATTAAAACATGATTATATTAGCCGGCTTTCGGCTGAGATAAATCTACAAATATAATCTATTATCAGAAAATTTAAAAAATAGAGAGCGTACTCTACACCATATCTTAATAAATGGATTACTACTTGAATAATAAATTAAAAGGAATCAAAATTAGGGAGTTTATTAAAAATAGAAAAGATATAAGAATAAAACTTTTTTTTTAAATCAATACAAAAATAATATAAATTTCTTGTGGTAAAAAAGCAATAAGTATTACTCAGAGACAAATTAGAATTCATTTGCTGCTTGAGATCAAAAGTTTAAGAGCAACTAGCTCTAGAGGAGTTAAGGCTCTAGAGGCAAGCTGTTCGCATTCTGTCAGATGGCGTTAGGGGTCTTAAAAATTTAGACAAAAAGCCAAACTATTATGAAAATTTGCCAACAGATGGCAGGATGGTAGGCTATATTTAATCTCACGTATTTGTTTGATTTTTATTGATCTTTAAATAATGAAGAGTTTATAAATATTATTATATATTATTATATTATAATTAAATAAAAAATAATAATAACTTTAAAAAAAAATTAAAAATTTCCCTAAAAGAAATTTTAAAAAAAATGAAATCTTAAAGAATATTTTAAGATTAATTAAAAATTAATTATCATAATTTTTTAATTAGTCATAGAATAATAAAATTTCTGTAAAGAAAATTTTTAATTAATTTAATTTATTTAAAAAAAAAAACATTAAAATATTCCTATTGAGAAATAACTTGAGGCTACTCCTTAAAAAATTTCTAAAATCTCCAGAATTTTACATGTAAAATATAAGTAAAATCTTGATGTTAGAAATATGAATTGATTAAATTTTTTTAAACAAATAAATAACTCCGTATATGTATACTCTAGTATTTTTGTAAACTTGTACTGAACTGTATTCAACAGAGGGAGTTTAAAAGCCGGGTCGGCCTCTCAAAGCATAATAAATTCAATATTTGTCTACCTCAATGGTTTCCCAACATTTCAAAATGTTCCCAGATATATCTTAAAATTCCTATCTAAACTAACATTATCAATTAACTTGTTCTTTGACAAGCTCTTTCAGCTCATTGTCTTTATGCAGAGCATCTGCTTTGATGTTTATTGCATATGATTAAGGAAAAATAAATATATGCTTGTATGAAAAGGTATTTTTGTTAGCATCTCAGGGAATAAGTAAACAAATTGATATATTTAATAAACTGGTGGGACTGGCCGCACAGTACACAACTTTCTCTTACCTTTGGTAATTGAAAGTTGTGCTCTGTGCTTGTCTCACCAGATATTTATGTCGATATATATTTAATTTCGGCCGATATATTAGATTTTAAAATATACAATTTATAAACATGAAAAAAATTTATATTTTGTTGCATGGTGGCAAACATTTCTTTGCTTTTTCCTATGAAGTACAAGAGTAACGTGTGCTTCAAAAGATTTGAAGAGCAAAATGAGAATGTACATTTTAAAGAGCATCTAAAAAAATAATAGATTTTTGAATTTTTATCAAAATCGTTAGAGCGAATTTTGAGAAAATCGATAAAAACTAGTAAACTTACTCTTTGGCCGATTTGGATCAAAAGCTTATTTTCACTCTTCAGGGGGGTGCCTAACAATATAAAATTTCAACCTCCTAGCTCAATTTCTTCATAGTTTAGATTGAACACACACAGACACCACACACACACACAGACAAACAGACCGTATGTCGAAATTCACTTTTTTGGACTCAGGCGACCTCAAAACTTGAATATCCATCATAATCTCGACATCAAATTTTTGACATGAATTCAATACTTTCTCTATATATACATATATGGTTAAGAGAAAGTAAAAATTAAAGAAAAAATAGTTTGCTTTCCCCCCTAGGCAAAAGTTGAAATGATGCTACTATAGGTGAAGAGTCGGTCACAACATAGAAGAGATATATTGGCCCTTAATAAGAATTTTTTACTTTCTCTTACCTATGTATATATGTAATATATATATAGAGAGAAAGTATTGGTTTCATGTCAAAAATTCGATGTCGAGATTTTGATGGATCTTCACGTTTTGAGGTCCCCTGAATCCAAAAAAGTGGTTTTCGCACATGGTCTGTCTGTCTGTCTGTCTGTCTGTCTGTCTGTCTGTCTTGTGTGTGTGTGTGTGTGTGTGTCTGTGTGTGTTCAATTTTAAGCATGAAGGAATTGAGCTAGGAGGTTGAAATTTTATATTTAAGTTAAACACCCCCGGGACCGGAAAAATAAGCTTTTAATCAAAATCGGCCAAAAAGTACTAGTACTTTACTGATGTACTTTTTCAGTTTTTTTCGATTTTCTCAAAATTCGCTCTAACGATTTTGATTAAAATTCAAAAATCAATTATTTTTTAGATGCTCTTTCAAATGTATATTCTCGTTTTGCCCTCAAAATTGTTTGAAGCACACTTTACTCTTGTTCTTCATAGGAAAGATAGAACTGGTTGCCATGGTAACCGAATTTAAATCTTTTTCTTTTTATTAGATTAAAAATCAATTATTATTTAAACGCCCATTTTTTTTTTCGGAGAAAACATATCTCTCTCTCTCACAAAACTATCTTCTCTCTTCTACGCGTTTTAAATTTTTCTACCTTATCTTCGCATTTGGCCAATGTTAATTTCCTATAGGGATTTGTATGTTAATTTCGATTCAAAAGGGGGTCCCCTTTGGAACTTTTTACGCATTTAAAATTTTTTTTCCAATTCTTATGAAATTTTGTATTTATTTACGAATCTATATTGTGTACAAAATGTCCAAATATGAGATTAAAATTTTGAAAAATAACCATAGTTTATTTCAAGCAATCAACATTTAAAATGCAAGTTTGAAACTAAGGTGCTATGGGAAACTAAATATATCTCGACACAAAAAATCTGGTGTGACCAGCACAGTGCACAACTTTCTCTTACCGAAGGGTAAGAGAAAGTTGTGTGCTGTGCGCCAGTCACACCAGATTTTTCATATAAATTTCCCCAGATCTTAATCCTTGCTGCATTTTAATTGATAATGAGTTATTAACTTTAGTGGTAGCCGGCTCAATAGAGAGCGAGAGAAGCTGTTAAAGCTGAGAGAGGAGCCACGAATCAAGAACGCCTGCTAGTTATGCAAAATCTTACCAAAAAAGATATTTGTTTTGTCTATTTAATAGGGATGTCTTATGACGAATATTCAAGCTTTGAGAAAAGTATAAAAAAAAAAATAAAAAAATTTTAGAGGGGTTAAAATTTTCACGATCTCCTTACTTTCTATACTGTATAAATGCATATAAAAAAATAATGAACGAAAGCAAAATAAGGGGCCTAAAGCCTAATTTAAGAAATTATTTAATACTAATTTAATAATCTATATATATAATTCACTAATGTCCGTCTGTCTGTCACGCTCTATTTAGGCAACTTCCCGTTGGAATTTTGAAATGAAATTTTTTATGCATAAAGAGGACCTTCTCGGGATTACAGGAAAATTATTTTCATCCCGAAATTCCCATAACTTTTTGCGTTATTAATTTTTAAAGTTACGATTTCTCCAATAGGAAATGTATAGAGAAATATTTATGTATTCTTTTCATTTGTGTATTCCATGAATGTAAACAAATCCTCAAGCAGGACAACAATCGACTCAGTTCTTTCCATTATAGTTGGCTGTTTGAGAAAATAAATAAAATATTTTATTGTCCTAATTTGTTCATATACCGTATATAGCATTTTATAAAACAGTTTTTTTGAAAAAATGGCAATTAGTTTGATTAATTACATAGGTGGGCTAAAACTAGTTGTGGGTTATATGACCCCAGGCCCCATAAATTCACGGTACGCCCATGTAATTAATAGATTATTCATAAATTTCAAATGATTTCATTTTTTTTTTTTGTGTTCAACAAATTCAAAGTTCGTTTAAGGAAATGGTAACAGCGCGTCAAATTCTACCCTCAAGTTAACAAATGCCTCTAAACTAACATAAGCGGAGCTCTAAACAATGTCAATATTTGGATAAAATGTATACAGAACTGTTTGGAGGTCAACAGATTTCGCCCGAGTTTTTTTTTTCTTTTTTATTGATTGTTTGAAATATTTAAACAAGTCTATCTTTCTGGGGGAGTTCAGTTTACATAGGATCGAAAAAATTGAGAAATTTGTCTCTTATATTTATTTTAAGATGATCAATTCATTTTTATTTTTTTTTCCCCTCTAAAATATTTGTTTTGTCACTTGCAAGGGCAGACTTTGTTCAAAACTTTAATTGGCTCCGAATAAAAAAAACAAATCAATGAATTTTAAAATAGATGTAGTAGAAAGAAAAGAAGTTTGTTTATTGTTCTCGTTGTTGACCTTTCGGTCCCGATCGGGACCATCTTCAAAGCAAAAAATTTGGTGTGACTGTCGCACAGCACAAAACTTTCTCTTACCTTCGGTAATCGAAAGTGGTGTTGTGTGCTTGTCACACCAGATTTTTTGTGTCGACATATTGTTTCCGCCGATATATTAAAATTCAAAATGTAAAATTTATAACCGGGGGAAAATATTTATATTTTGTTACCATGACAACCATTTCTCCTATCTTTACTATGAAGTACAAAAATAAAGTGTGCTTCAAAAGATTTCAATGACAAAATGAGAATATACATTTTAAAGAGCATCTAAAATATATAGGGTACGAGAAAGTAAAAATAATTGATTTTTGATTTTTAATCAAAATCGTTGAAGCTAATTTCGAGAAAATCTAAAAAAAAAAAAAAAAAACTGATAAAGTACATCAGCCAAGTACTTTTTGGCCGATTTTGTTAAAAAGCTTCGTGTTACCTCCCAGGGGGTACGTAACTTAAATATAAAAAAAAAATATAATAAAATTTCAACCTCCTTTTCGTTCTTGAGATATTTTGTTCACAGCGTAATAATCCAGATGCAGCTGAGAATTTTGAACATGTTCAAGATATAACAAACCACGATTTGTGAGAAAGAGCAGGCCGTCCGCTTTTAAAAAAAAATAAAAACCGCCTTAACAAAATAAGTTGTAATATCCTATTAGATAACAATACCAACATCAATATCCTTTCCTATAATATATCAGGTTTAAAAAATAAAATTAATACCCCTACTTTCTTTGATTACATTCAGTCATTTGATGTTATAATTCTCATAGAAACATTTGTGTTAAATAATGATATGGAATATTTTAACAAATATTTCTCTTCTTTCACAATCGAATGGATTGAAGCAGTGAAAACGAACAGATTTGGTAGGGCTAGTGGTGGCACAATGTTAGGGGTCAATAAAACATCAAGATTTTATAATAAAGTGTCATTGGAGCCTCAAGAAAATTATTTCATTATCAAAATAACCCCTGAAGAAGGAGCTCCAATTGCCTTGCTACCCTGTTACATTAATTGCAATCGTTGGGAAGAAGACTTCTCGGCACTATACACATTCATTGGTAACAATCCGGAAATGAATTTAATACTAATGGGAGATACAAATGCACGAATAGGTCAAGAACAAGAATTAGATAATGATACTCTGCTTGTTCCTCCCTTCATGAATTTAAAAAGAAATTCCTGCGATAATGTAATAAATAAAAATGGAAGAAAACTGCTAGAATTGTGCAACGACTTTGGCTTGGTAATATTAAATGGAAGAACTAAAGGAGATATAAACGGAGAGCTAACCTTCATCGGTGCCATGGGGCATTCAGTTATAGATATGGTGGCAGTATCTGCACAGTGTTTGGATGTAGTACAAGACCTGAAGATAGATAGCCAATTGTTTTCAGATCACCAACCCTTGATTCTAACTATGAAAATGGGAGCTATGAAAGAGAAACCCGAAAACCTCCTCCCGAAATTAAAGTGGACTAAAGAAATTGAAAGAGACTACTCAAAAAAAATCATGTTTCAACTGGACCATTTTAAAGAAGAACTTGAGTTCTCTGATGATAGCGAATTGTTACTGGAAATCTTGAAGAAATGCATTTATAATACAACGACAAAGAATGTAATTAATAATAATAAACCTAAACCTTATAGAAAACAAAACTGGTTTACCAGGGAATGCGCAAAAGTAAGAGATCATGCATTTAGATTATTGAAACTCTTTAGGAGATATAAGAACGATTATCTGAAAGAATTGTATTTGGAGGCAAACAAAGAAGTAAAAAGAACATATAAAGTAAAAAAAAGGAATATACTTTAAAAATTGAAAAATCGTTAATGGAAGTTAGAAATACGAAAGACTTTTGGAACATTGTCTCTGAATTTAGAGTTCTTCGGCCTAGAATTTTTAATTCAATAAGCACGCCTGAGTGGATTACCTACTTTAAGCTACTTCTAAACCCCCCAATACTGTCGGCATCTATCTCCTATGCAGAACCTTTAATAGAAGATCCTTTTTTAGACCAAGAATTCAATCTAGGAGAGCTGGAAGGGGTATTAACAAGGGCGAAAGCCAATAAAGCTTCAGGGTACGATCGGATACCATATGAATTTTACAAACATGCCCCTCCCGAATTATTAAAACATCTACTCGGCCTATTTAATAAAATTTATAACAGTGGGAAGATACCAAGTGCATTTAAAAAATCAATTGTACTTCCTTTATTTAAAAAAGGGAATCAGGAGGTAGTCTCCAACTACAGAGGTATTTCCTTGCTGGATGCAATTTCTAAATTGTTTACGGGTCTCCTGCTGAATAGACTGAGTGTATGGACAGAAGGCAATAATTTGCTAAACGAATATCAAGCCGGTTTTAGAAAAAACTACTCAACTGTAGACAATGTTTTCAACCTTTCTAGTATTATAGAACTAAAAATCAGAGAAAAAAAAGGAAAACTCTATTGCTTTTTTGTGGATTTTTCTGCAGCTTTTGACAGTATTGTGCGTCCCTCGCTGTTGTATAAACTTTCCTGTATGGGTATATCCACCAAATTTTTAAACTGCTTAAAAAACCTTTATGTGAACACGGAGTCTGGAATATGGTGTAATGGAAATATCTCTGAAAGTTTTGAAACAACCACGGGCCTTCGCCAAGGTTGTTTACTCTCTCCCTTACTATTTTCACTTTTTTTAAATGATTTACATGACAATCTCGAAGGTGGAAGCCAAGTGGGGGAGGAGATCGTTCGAACATTGCTCTATGCGGATGATGCGGTGCTGTTGGCGGATTCGGCGAGAACCCTGCAGAAGATGATACAGAATTTAGAACATTATTGCGGGAAATGGAACTTAAATGTTAATTTAGACAAATCTAAAATAATGGTTTTTCGAAGAGGGGGTAAACTGGCTAAGGATGAATGGTGGACCTTCAACTCAAAAAGAATAGAAGTGGTAAACAGATATAAATATTTAGGAGTAATTATGACACCCACCCTCAGCTTCGTACCGCACATTAAAGAAAAACTGACATCGTCCAAACATGCTCTCCATTCAGGATTAAACTGTTTAATGACAAACAGTATAATCCCAATAACCGCAAAACTGCAGGTCTTCAATGCAGTAGCCAGATCAACAATGTGTTATGCCGCACAAGTGTGGGGTTTCCAGAAATCCGACGACACAGAAAAACTACTGCGAACCTTTATAAAAAAAATATTTGGTCTGCCATATAACACTCCCAACTATGTATTGACATTAGAAACCGGTTTTGAGTCTATGTACTCATACACATTAAAATTGCATATAAACTATGTGATAAAAGTATTGAATATGCCAAACAACAGACTACCTAAAAGAATTGCGCTTCTGACCATCTCCAAGAATGTGTTTTGGTACAGATATCTAATGAATTTGGCAGCTGGACTTTCTCTAGAACTTGATATAAGATCTGAGGATCGAAAAATATCCTTGACGGAACTAATTAACCGAGTTCAAGAAAATTACTTCCTCGATGCAAAAAAAAGGCCAAAGAAGCATCCTTTCATACCATATATAAAGAGTTGGACTTGGACCTGGGTAGGGGCAATAAAACTTACATTTCTGATAAAAACTGCAGCTGGAGAAACAAGAAGTGGATTTTCAAGCTCCGTGGGGAAGCGGTCTGCTTGAATTATCAGCCCTGGATGATTGGGAAAATCCATAAATGCTCACTCTGCTGTTTAAACGAAGATGAAACAGTGTCTCATTTTGTCGCTATATGCCCAATTCTTAAATATATTCGACGGCGGTGGTTAGGTAAAGATCGCCTATCAGAAGAGGAGTTCAAAGATTTTATGAACGGCAGAGATTGGAACAGTTTGGCCAGATTTGCTGCTGAAGCTTGGGGTTTTAGATGGACGTTAATTCAAGAATTTAATTTTTAGTCACCCGTAAACCACCCCCTCTTTTCCCATTAAGCGGACGGTCTGTCAAGACCAACGTGTAAACGCCTGTAATTTCTTTTGGTATTTTTATTGTAAATTTATTATAAAATTGTTGCAAAAAGCAACATCAAAATAATACAAACTGTAACTAATTTTTGTTTCAAATAAAACAAGCATTATTATTATTATTATTATTATATTTTGTTCACAGACACACACAGACGAAAAAACCACTTTTTACGGGCTCACGGGATATATATATATAGGTAAGAGAAAGTAAAAACAATAAATCATACATCACAAATCATCGTCAAATCAGAAATACAAATTGAAAAGAATATTTAGGTACCAGAAGTACTGTCAGTATAAAAAATAAAATTTCAAATTTTCACAAAGTGTTAGAATTAGAAATATATAATAACAGTTGTTGAAATATGTCCAATTAGACGAGATATCAATTCTATGCATATAGTATATTAATGCGAGCAGTTACTATGTCTTAAAAGAAATTGGCAAACGCCATCTTTACTTTCTCTTATCCTATATAAATAAATAAATAATGCAGTCATTTCCCTTAGAAGGACGCCTGCAAGTGTGAGCCCTGGGCAATTGCCCCGCTGCTCGCCACCCCCTTAAGCCGCCACTGCTCATCTAGTACGTAATAAGTAAGATAAAGGTTGCTGATACAGGTAAAATGGAAATATCCAAGTTATATAAAATATTTAAATTTAAAAATATTTACTCAAATAGCAATAAAATTTAATGTCCGTATGACCGTATGAAGGTCTCTTTTTTATTGCAGTATGCTACCAAATGACTGACTCTTTTTATGAATAAAATAAAATAGGCCATTAGGTCAGTAATATAAAAATGTTTAATGAATTTTAATATTAATAATTGATTTAAGCAAAAATGGCTATATGATGCTGAATAAGACTTAAAAATATATAGGTAAAAGAAAGTAAAATGAAAGACTGTCACAGCACACTTCGGCAAAGACAAAGGCATCCACATCAGAAAAGTGTACTTCAAACGATTTCCACGAAAAATTTCACTGATATACTTTTTAAAGAGCATCTAAAAAGTAGTTGAGTTATGAATTTGAATCGTGAATTTTGAAAAAATCGAAAAAACTGAAAAAGTACATCAGTAAAGTACTAGTACTTTTTGGCTGACTTAGTTCAAAAGATTATTTTTCACCCCTTGGGGGGGGGTGCCTAATTTAAATTTAAAATTTCAACCTCTTAGCTGTTTTCGTTACTGAGATATTTTGTTCACAGACAGATTAATTTGCGGGACTCACTTTTTTGGACTCAGGAGACCGCAAAACGGGTATATCCATCAAAATCTCGACATCGAATTTTCGACATGATCACAATACTTTTTCTCTATATATTTCATATATAGGGTAAGAGAAAGTAAGAAATATATAAATATAAATGTAATCAAAAAATTATATCATTAAAAAATATTTATTTTACAAGAGGTTTGTTTCTTAGAATCTCGCGGGCCGCAAAAATAAATGTTCAAGGAGTGCCGCGGGTTGGCCACCCCTGTTTTAGATAAAAAAAAATCTATTTTATTCGAATTAAAGATAAGGATAATTGTTGCAATGCCACAATCAGATGGAATTTTAAACGTTCAATTAATCTCGTAGCGTTCGAAATTATAACATAGGTATAGGGCCTACATATGAAAGATCACAAATATTGAATAAAATAAAAATTTGGTTATAGCGGTGTGTACCTTGAAAGCCCGCCCGAGGCGAAAGAGAGAGAAACTGACTCATGCCAATAACAAATGTTTTGTTTTTCTCTCTAAAAAAACAACAACTTGTTTTACCAACATAAATATGAAATGATGTGACCAGCACATGTGTGTTATCGGCGGCCTTAGATATTGTGAAAAAAATTTTAGGTCTAAATTGATTTTCGAAATTTAAAAAAATACATACTTTTTTGAGAAAAATAAAAATTATTTGAAATGTAGCAATGATTTTATTTTTTCGTTATTCGTTGGAATTATAAAATTTTCCTATTTTATTTCTGTTTCTGTCAGTTGAAGGATTGTTTTTTTGGTGAATACTAAAAATATATATTCTTTTTGTTCACTTGAGATGACGTCACAATGTTAATAATTAAATAACTAGAGCTCAGTTCTCTCCTTAAATCTCAAACATTTGTTTATGAAGGTGTGTGTAACTATTTTTATTTTAATCTAATATTTTATTTATTTTCATTTATTTTTTATTATAATTCATGTACATAGGGCTTATTTGTTCCTCTTAGTGTACAATCCGTAGTTGACATTTGTATACACATAGACTGGCAATTGACCGCAACCTCTCATCCCGGGAACCATCCCCGGCCTGGCTAAGAGGCTGGGAAATGTGTGCATCTCCGAATCTCGACGGGTATGTCATTCCAAACTCTCTAATATAAATTGATATTATGTTTAAAGAAAATAGGCTATAATATACTATTAATATATTTTATAATTTAGACATAATATTATCTTATTGTTATGACGCGTATGCTTATAAATAAACAATAAGAGGTGAAAGGAGCAGGCAGCCAGGTAGTCTCCACGAAATAAAACTCTCTGTTTAGGAAACAGTTTCGGCTTTAATGAAATAACGCCTTCATCAGTACATTTATCGAGCTGAAAACATTGTACAATTGTTTGAATACAACAGCCACTAATTTCTTCAAATCTTATAAATACCGGTAGCTCTGAGCTTCCATTTATTTGGCTGTCCTAGCGAATCAAACTTTTTGAAGTACTCACTCTTAAGCATTTCAAGATCATTCATCAAAAATATCGTTCACAATTCTAACTAGTGCAGGTTCAACAGCCCCTCGAAACTTATTGGAGTTTTTATAGCTTCTAGTTGTTAATTTAGTAGCAGTAGACATGTTCGCAATAGAATAATGCTTCCAAAATATTTAATAATAAAAAAACAATAATTAGGCAGGGGGCCATAGGACGTTTGGTCTCGCCAATGAATAACACTCACAGCTTAGTTAGATATACTGGGTATATCTCTATGACTTTGTTAAAGTCCGATAAGAATTGTTATAGAATCCAGGAGATGTAGGAATACATTGATTACACACAGGAAGTTTATTTCCTATTGCAGGTATTAGGCAATTAATTTAATAAAGACGATTTTTTTTTTGGTGAAAATTTTTTATTCCGACGACCAGCTAGCGCTAACCTTCTGGTTTCGGCCACAGAGGGCCATCGTCAGGCCTGTAAAAACAATTTTTTATTGTTTTATTGTACAGGCCTGACGATGGCCCTCTGTGGCCGAAACCAGAAGGTAGGCTAGCTGGTCGTCGGAATAAAAATTTTCACCAAAAAATAAAGTCGTCTTTATTAAATTAATTGCCTAATACCTCAATAGAAATAAACTTCCTGTGTGTATATTAAAGAATTGTTATGTTTGAATACTAATATCTGATTCATATATATATAAATCTCGAAAATATTTAATAATTAGAAACGTTTAAAAATTTCTTCCTAGAGCTCAGGCGGCCTTAAGATGAGAGCACAGGGTAACACGTCAGCAGGGCATGAACCAAAGAGAGGAAGAGAAAGAGTGCAATAAAGTGTCGCATCTTCACACAAACGGCCTTCTTTAAAAGACTATTCAACTTTATCACCTTGTTTCTTCTAACACTCTTCCATATCAAAGGACCGTCCACCCAGATAAAATCTAATTTTAGTTAACTGCAGAAAACCTCTAAATTCTATTTTTCACTAACTCCAAATATATTTCTTATTTATATAAGGACTGAATATTATAAGGTACATTTTCCACGGTACGACTCTCACGATTTCGTTCAACGATTAAACTTGAGCACTATTTCTTTGTATTTTTTATGAGCAGTTTTGCTCCCAGCTACTGCCGCTGGAGTTGTTAACGATAACCGTTGACAGTCCAGTAAAAAGTGAATATAATCCTAAGTCTTCAACGATTATTTGATTAATCTCACAAAGTCAAACTGTTCAACAGAAAGACGGAAAAATTCTGAGAACATTTCGTCGTCTTCACTCAGATGGAAAATGATCAATTTTTGGTACATACCCTCTTACTAACATACTTATGTTTGAACTAAGCAATGAAGACCATTTTTTTCTCTTTTTATCCCATAAATATAGAGAAGTATTTCGTCATCTTCCATCTCCTCAAAAAGGCATTTCAATAATAATATTTTACGTCTACTCAACTGTCTTTTAAAACTCATTCTATAACAAAAACAAACTTGCTTTATTATAGAACAATGTGACTGCAAATGAAGACTAGTGAAAAATAAACAAATCGTACAATCGTACACGTTCCGAGCAAAATCGTATCAACGATTAAACGTTCTACAATTATCGTTGAAGAATAATCTTTGAATGATAGTCGTGAGAGTCCTAGAGAGAGAAATAATGTAAAAATGAATATTAACAATTACTAAATTTGATTAATTGATATAGACTTTCACGATTATTGTTATTATTTATAGAACTAAATTTATCAGAAATCTCGGTTTATTTTAATTGAACTATTCATTGTTTAATGTTGAGTAAATTGTTATTCTTAGTAGTCTAAGGGTCAATTTGTTCAGATATGGTTAACTAGCTATAGCTGCATAAGGTTTTTTGATTTTGATTAAAATTCATAAATAGACATTTTTTAGATGCTCTTTAAAATGTATATTCTTATTTCTCAGCTAAATTGTTTGATGCAGACTTTTCTCTTGTACTTCATAGGAGGAATGGTTCTTATGGTCGAAAAATAAAAAAAAACTTTCCTATGAATGAATATAGATTTGATACATTTTATAGAAAATTTAATACCATATGTAGGGGCAAAATATTCTGGTGTGATAGCCTATCAAACAACTTTTGATTACAAATTTTCACTGAATATTTATTGAAAAACTAGAATTTTTGATTCCTGGGTAAGAGGTAAATAGAGTATAATTAATATCTCCCATTACCGATGACAAATATAGGAATGAAAATTTAAAATTGTCTTTAACCAAAAGTTATTGTTTATTGATACATTAACTCCTGTTTCCAATGGAAATTCTAATATTTAACAACGACTATGTTAAATAGCCTATAAAGAGATCCTCTTGAATATATTCAAGTGAAATCAAGAAAGAGTATTATATATACATATTTGGTGAGAATGCTCGCTTCTTGCTTAGCTAACAGGAAGAAGATTTCCCACCCCTTATCGCTTACTTGAATAACTGAGGAAAACTTTGTCAAATTTACGCGAGGTAGATAGAAAGACGACAACCCGAGAGAAACCAGAAATACTCTCAAATATTCTTCAGGCTCTCAGGCCTTTTCTCCTCGCTCCCTCCCCATTTCTCTCTCCCTCTTATATGATATCTTTCTATGCAGTCGAGTTGAATCTTATCAGTGGTTTGATCCGATTATTATAAGTGAATCTCCTGGCATTGAGAAACTTTTGGCTATTGAAAACTTAAATTTTACAATGATTAAAATATCTTCATTGTCAACATTGCCTTTTAATTTTATTTTAGTACATAAAATTGATTTACGAAAAATTAGAAAATCTTGGGAAATGAAATCGTCATTCATTAGTGTCAGAACTGAGAGCAACTGTCATGGGACTATAGCGAGGTGGGCTATCGATCCCTTTCTCAGAAGACATCTCTGATAGAGTTAGGTACTTTTGAGGTAGAATTGAACCTAACTTATGTTACAAGATCAAATGCTTTTTATTCCCTCGTTTCTTCAGAAATCAATATTAAGTTAAATTTAATTATCTTTAGGGAAAAAAAATTTAGTATTTTTGCATATCCTTACAAGAAGTGTTGATCCTTATGACATTTTCAATTAATTGATAATGAGGTGTTAAAGAGAGAGCCACGCATGAGTAGTTTGTAATTTCGAGTAATATTAAACAGCTGACTATAAGTTTCTAGAGCAATTTAATCAATGAAAACAGATACATAATTGTTTAATATTCCTAGAAATTAACAAATGTGCATATGTGGCTCGAAATCTGCAATAACTCTTGGAATTAATTTTTACAATACTCTATTTCAAAGGTACCCAATCAGTAAGAAACCAGTTCCAATCAGCCCGCGGCCCACGAGTTGGGAACCGCTGCTCTATTTAAATGAGTGAGTTCGACCATGAACCCGATCTGACAATTCTCCCTTTATGCTAGTGTTCCCTTGCTTCAATCAAGTGCTCATTAGGAAATGTATTTTAAAAAATTTTCACTTCTCTGCTTAGGCTACCTGGGAATATTACAATATAATATAACTGTTATATATTTAAAGTTATCGTAGAATATTAAAATTTTACAAGGGATCTCAGGGTGAAAGCTCTTTATCTGGGATCATTATATTATTGATGAATTCATTGTCAAAAGTTAAAAAGCCAGATTATAACAATTATTCTTTTAGCATCGAGATTTAGTAAATGACCAATAAAAGTAAAGTAGCGATAAAGTTAAAGCTTAGTGGGTTGTAACTTTGTTTTGATGTTTGTTTTTTTATTAGTTTCGCCTGGGGCTGTCATCAAGCGGCCACTATTAAGGGCTACCCGGTGCCCCCTGCTATTTTATGACTGTTTCATTCTTTTTATTCTTAAGTTTTTGGCTAAATAAAAAAAATGACAAAAAAACTTTTCTCCTCTAAAGTTGAGTAAGCAACGTAGGCGGGAACAAAATAATGTAAACTTAATTTTTTTACCAAAATAGAATCTTAAAGTTTGAATAAAATAAACTTTCTTCCATTAGAGAGCTAGCGAGATATAACAATACATAGACTTCTATTTAATAAACTTGTATATTCTAAATTAATCCAAATATATACGTATATATATATATTTTAATTTTAATATTTTCTAGCAAATAAATTCATATTAATGAACTTGTTTGTTGCATATTAAAAAAGTCCATTTCCCAAGCTTTTTCAAAAATTTCTCTGCTGATGCTTAGGATAGATTGGAGATCCTGGGTTAGATGATTGATGGTTAGTGATCCCGGAGATCATGAGACATTTGGTCCAAAAAAATAAAACATACACACAAAATATTATTAAAGAAATTCTTTTCTTGTAAGATTTTACATTTAAATTTCAAAAAAAAAGTCTATTCATTTTTTGGAAATTTCTAATTTTTTTTTTAATTTCTAATTATTATTAAGTGAGGGATTAACTTTCTTGAGCAACTCTTTCATTCTACGATATTGAAGAAAAAAACTTGAAAAGGCAAAAAAATACAATTAATTTACGTAAAAAGAGAGCGAGTTGTGAATGAAGTTAATCTTGTTGTATATTATAAAAAAGACAATTAAATATTTTAAATGTTTAAATTGTTCTCAATTGTTATTTAAGAACATTTACACTCTTTTTATTGTTTTTTTTTCTTTGTTTTATAGAAATCCTAGTTTCCGAGATGACGATAGGGTTATTCCACGTCAAATCAACACAGCTTTAAACCTCACCATCTCAAATTTCAAAGAAATTTTGATAATAGATTTTGAAATACAACATGTAAGAAAAAAATCTTTGTAATCACATTTAGCTGCGTCGGAGGGAAGTTTATAACACAGAGAAAAAATTTTGCATCTCTTATTTGGGTCCTTCATTTAAATCCAAATGCAATCTTTGGTTTCCAGTTCTAATATTTCTTACGTCAGTCAGGCTCACTGGTCTAGAATTGATGCCAATTAATACACTTCCTCCCCTTTTTTATTTGTAATTTCACAACTTCTATCTTTTCTGCATATTATGTAATCTTCAGAATTCATGATAATTTCGGAGAGCCATGTCTCTGTTAGGCATACAATCGTAGGTGTGCAAGAGCCTTATAGGGGGTAACTACGCGAACCAAATAAAAGGCACAAGGAGATAAAAATTTTCAAAATGTTTATGACAATTAATTTAGGTGCTTTTGTATGTTTTTAAGTGATTTTCACCATTTCTTTATGATCTTTTTAATGAAATTTCAGTACTCTAGTATCTCCCATATTGGGTCATATTATACCAATAAATTTTAAATAAATATAACTATTTCTTATTTATATTATAAACGTATTTGTTTTCATCACTTCTTCATCTAATCTGGATTATAATAAACAACAAAACGTTTTAAAGTTTTCAGTAAATTCGAAAATATAATTCTTTTTAAGGTTTTAAGCCATGAGAGTCGGGAGGGATTTGTGACAATCCCTTCCACCCCCCACCCCATCCTCCCCACCCAATCAAGCCGTTAAATAAAATGTTATTATAATTTAATCCCCCCGTAATCTCCAGGAATTAGTGAAAGTATTCAAGGGCTTATGAATTTTTATGTTAACAATATGTCATTTTTATTGCTCTCTAAAAAATTGAACCATTATACGGTTTTTATATTGAATGAAGGATGAATGATCTTGAAGTAAAAATGTCGCTTGAGTGCAAACAAAAGGAGCAATTATAGATAAAAGGTCTGAGACAAGCAACACGTTCGACCAGACGAAAGAATCCACAATTTAGAGAAAAAAAAGAGAGAGAGAGAGAGAAATAGGGAAACAGAAAAATGTAAGCAAACCGGAGCGTTGTGCCATTTCTTCTTTGGTTCGCTAATTCCTGATTAGAGGCGAATGCGCGATGGCGTGTTGAGGTTCGATTTGCGAAAAGACGGAAGCCTGCTCGCGAAATGAAGGCTCTTCTCTAAATTACTCGAAAAAACAGAACCCCTGCCCTCCTGCCCTTTTGTCCCCTCCTCAAAACACAAGAACAGCTCCACTGCAACATAAAATAATAATATTAAATCACCTCACGGAAGTGTTGAATTAAAACGCCGGGGCGGCTGCAAGTTTGCGTGTGTGCTATTGTTCTTGTACCGCCCCAGCCACCACAGTACTCACCACACCTCCACCCCCTCTTGCTATTCAGCCCTTCCTGCCTCAAATGAATGCCTCGCAATTGAGTGCGCTTGCGATCTACATTTTTACCTCAAGGCTCTTCTTCCTTATTCCAACTACCATTCCACGTTACGTCACAAAGTTTATCTAGCGTCTGAATTTCATTTCAACAATCACTAAAAAAAATAATATTTATCATGAGGTTAAAATAATGAGCTAAGAGAATTTAATTTATTAAGAATGTTATAAAATAAAAAATTCGGGAATCGCTTCCCTTAGACTTTCTCGTTGAGTCTACAAATATGTGATTAGCTTACACTAAAATTCAGCTTTAGGCGTAAATACATTACCCGAAAAAATACTTTATCTAATAAATTTTTTCAAAAATTTTGATATTTCTCATTTGTGTGTTGACATGCTATGATAAATTACTCTATTTTAAAAAGTAAGTAAGTTTTATTCTTTGACGTGTTTTTTTTTTTTTTTTTTTTTTTTTTTGAAAACACAATAATTTTTGAAATAATCAAGGAAGAAAAATTCCTGCTAATTTTGAATAAAAAATCAAAACAAACTCATTTAAGTGTAAATAAATGAATCTCCTGAACTCATAAATAAATGAAATTGTTTATATTTACATTTTATATTTGTAGGATTTGGTTTTGATTTTTTTTTTTAATTTGATAATCGTTGATTATCTCATAAAATATTGAGTTTTCGAAATTCCAAATTTTTCAAAAAACTTATTAGGTAAAGTACTACTTAAGTTTGATTTATTTACTCCAAAAGTTGATACAGATCTAGAATTTTAATGTAAGAAGTATACCAGAATTCATCTATCTAGATGTTTAAGTTATTAAGTAATCGGGGGCGAATTCGTTTAAACTATTCCCCCCCCCTTCGAAAAAATATTTTAAAATAGACTATATATATATACTGTCTATTTTATTCAAATGACCCATTCAACATTTTATTTTTTGAGGGGGGAGGGGAGAATTCCCCGTGATTGATATTGTTTAACAGCTATTTATTTTTTTTTTTTAATATTTCCGGCATCTTAGGTCAAACTTTAATGACTCATTATTTTTAAATATTACATATGAAAATAATTTTCATGTAATCTCTAGAAAGTCCTCTTTAAGCATAAAAATTTTCGTTTCAAAATTCCAACGGAAGTTGGTCATATTTGACATATTTCCTCTATTGAGCGTGACAGTCAGACGGACATTAGCTAATTATATAAAAATATTATTATTTGTAGAGGTACTCAATATTCCTATCCAGAACGTACTTGAAGATTTATTTACATTAAACAAATATTTTTATTTAATGAAAAAATCTCGCACGCCCAGGATACGAACATGGATAATTTTTTTCTTCACAATGTTTGCCACATTTTTCTTTCGACTGCAGAGGTGGTGACCGATGTGTATGTATGCATGTGTGTATATATGTATGTATGTATATGTATGTATATATGTATATATATATATATGTAATTTTGGAATGATTTAACAATAATATTTTTAACATCTATGTAAAAATCAAACTAAGAAAACTTATTGTAACATCATGCTTTTTATGTAAACACTTGCTTTGAAAAATGTGACTGACTTCATGGAAAACTGAGTAATAATGGCGGGAAAACTTTGAATCTAACTTCACAGGAATGCCTACAGATGGCGCTGACGTCGCTGTATATAAAGAGGCAAGCAACGGACATGACAGTCAGTTCACTTGAGTCGGAGCGAGTGCACAGTGCTTGATAACGGCTGCAGAATAAGCAGTTGAAACGTTGTACAGTATTTATATATTTTTAATAAATATTTAATACAAAAATGTGGTCTATAATTAAAAATTCTCCTAATAATAATATTTCAAACCACAAAAGCTTTAATAAACACAGTGGTGACCAAAGTTTGCCGTTTTATCCGATCAGAGAATAGCTAGTCAATGACTAGAATGAACTAGACGAAGCAATTGGTTTGACAAACAAAAAATGGTTATTGGAGCTAGGACTTCAACAGGTCTTACTTGAGTAACGTCTATGAATACATTCACGAACTAGCTCGACTTGTTCAAATAGGTCTTACTCCATGGAGTCAGACAACAAGTCTCGTTTATGAATATGGGCCTTAATACAGGTTCCAACTTATTAAAAAAAAAAAATTACCACCCTTGTTACAGATACTGTAGAAAACAAAAACGGACCCATGTACATATGAATTTTTTTCTTTAAATCATCAACTCTAAAATAATTAAATACTATTATGAAACACCCTGAATAAAATATAGGCAACAGTTCTCATATATATCCGAAAAATTGTGAATTTCAATAATGACATTAAAAAATTTTAACAAAATGTATAAGGGGATACAGGAAAAATAGTAATTCGCCCATCTATATAAATATTAAAATCTTTATTTATTTGTTTTAAAAAAATATTAAAATATGTATTTACTAAATTATTATTTTAGTAGAATAATTTAATTTAAATAATATTATAATATTAATAAAATATAATCATCAAGAGTGGATAAAGATCATCTTTAAATTAGCTTATAAAACGAGAGTAAAACAGATATTTTTAAGAGATTTATGAAGCAGAGCAGCAGAAAGTTATAAGAGATGGAACGTTCGTGAGTGCAAATATATATATTTAATAAAGTGGAAGGAACCGCCTTATCCTGACTACTAATAATATTCTTACATAGATAACAAAGAAAAATGGTTATATGCCATGGCTTATTTATCTTATAAATTTTATATTGTTTTAAGCGCTTTAGGTAATTTCTTTTTAACGCTCTCCACCAAGTTATTTTATCCTACCCTTTAATAAAAGAGGTAAAAATAAATGATAAATATTTTCTAAAACGTTGAAATTTTTTTTTTTAATATGAGATTTAATATAAATCTAACTGTTTAGTTCAAAGGTGAAAAAAAATTATAAAATTTGTATGCCTCAGCTAAAGTAAAACTATATAAAAATAAATTTTCAGAGAGACAAGTCAAGAGAATAGGCCCCTATATATTTTTATAAAAGTTATAGAATAATAAAAATTAATTGAAATAATACAATGGAAAAACAAGATAAACTGTTTTACCGTCGTTTGGTAAAAGACGATATTTACCAGTTTTGAAATTTAGTATTCATTTACGATCACAATAGGACAAAAAATGTAGGAGGGCTTAATATATAGATAGTTATGATGGACACAAATTTGAACTAGGGCACGCCAATTTTTCTAAATTAATTATCTTGGGCTGCACAACTCGAAAAGCGATTAAATTTGAAATTTAAGGTCTTAAGAGAATAAAAAATGCTATAATAGACACAAAATTGAGCTCGGGGCCCGGCAATGGAAATTTTCGTAGCTCAGGGCAATCTATGAAACGAAGTGGCAAAGTTTGGAACTAAGGTGCTATGGGAAACTAAATATAGGCTATCTGGACACAAAAAATTTAAAGGGACAGCTCAGTACACAACTTTCGTTATTACCGAAGATAAGAGAAAGTTGTGTGTGCTGTGCGACTCTGGTTAAAAAAATTAAAATTTTTCAGAAAATCTTGTTTATCTAGGGAAGCATTTGACGCCCTTTGAGAGTGGCGCCCTGGGCATTATAGACCCCTTTGTCCCCCTTCCCTCACTCTTACATGTATTATCGCCTCAATGGGGTACCTAACTTAACTAATATAAAATTTCAAGCCCGTAGCTTATTTTTCCTTTAGAATTTATTTTGATCACAGACAGACATTCGGACAAAGGATTTATAGAAATTTATTTGACTCAGGGCTGTATTTATAAATAGGCTAAGTAGGCTGCAACCTAGAGCGGCAAAGATGGTAAAAGGAAAAATGTACATAATGGTGTTTTATGAGATAAAAACATAACTGTAATCTATATATATATATATAAATGAAATGGAAAAATGTATGTATGTATTAATATATGTTCTATAGAAATCCACAATTTCCAATTAATCTTTTTCAAATTAAATACATGTAGTGAGTAACGTAGCAATAATTTGAATTTCTTAAATGTTTTGAGGAATTAATTAAAATCAAATTTTTTCAATATTTGAACACAAATCTATTATTTTTCCTTTTGGCAGCTTTATGATTTATGACACCTCTGGCAGACGCTTTTTGGTGTCACCCCACTACCCTACTTGAACTCAAGATCCTTCCCCGTGACGACAAAAATAGGAAAGTTGAAATTTAATATAAATGACGAATTATAAAAAAATAATTGTGAGATTTAATTATTCAATTTTTAAATTGATAAAATATAATTTTTAAAATAAATTAAAATGATTCAAATCTTCAATAAATATTGTTCTCAGTTTTTAACATCTATTGATTTCTCATTATCATTCCCATTTTCTAATTATTAAGTTAAGATTAAAAACGCGATTTTAATACTTAACATCTTAACATAACAATTATGTTTAAACAAGAATTATTCCATATTGGCGAAAAGGGGGTCAGGGGGGCGCAGCTCCCTGGCTAGAAGGAAGGCCCACCGAAGGCAGTCATTGCAGCCAGTTATACCAGTTAAATATAATGCTATAAAACATTTTTTTTCTTCGTTAATGTTAACGAGTGTTATTCTTTTGGTCCACCCTATAGAAGAGATCTGATACGTCCTCCGGTTTTTTTTTTTATTAAATATATAAATAACACCGGCGACCTAGGACGTTTGCTCTCATGTCATATGTTTTATCCATAACGTTATCGCGCTCAGTTAATCTCTATGATAAATTATTAAAAATTTATCACACAATTTTTTTGTCTTTTTTTTATATTTTTTTGGAAATATTTATCCTTAATGATTATATAATAACTTGAATTTTTTGCAAAATATGATTTGATTAATTTATTCATAAATGTGATTAAAAAAAATATATATTTGCATTATTTATTAGCATCAGGTCGGAAAATTAAGAGGAAGTAGGAGCTAATCTGTTCGTTTATTATTGCTGACCGATGGAATTAAGATTATTATCTTAATATCCGTTTTGAGGTCCCCTGAGTCCAAAAAAGTGCTTCCCGCAAATTAGTCTGTCAGTGTGTCTGTCTGTGAACAAAATATCTCAGCAACGTAGATAGCTACGAGGTTGAAATTTTACATTTAAGTAAGACACCCCCAGAAGAGTGAAAATAAGCTTTTAAACAAAATCGGCCAAAAAGTACTAGTAGTTTAGTGATGCACTTTTTCAGTTTTTTCGATTTTCCCAAAATTCGCTCCAACGATTTTGATTAAAATTCAAAAATAAATTATTTTTTAGACGCTCTTTCAAATCTCATTTTGCCATTGAAATCTTTTGAAGCACACTTTACTCTTGTACTTTATAGGAAAGATAGGAGAAATGGTTACCATGGTAACAAAATATAAATATTTTCCAATGTTTATAAATTTTACATCTTGAATTCAAATGAATCGTACTGTCGGAAACTAAATATATGTAGGACACAAAAAATCTGGTGTAACAAGCACAAAACATAACTTTCTCTCGGTAAGAGAAAAAAAAAAATATTCAATTTCTTTTAAAAAAAAATTTGCAAACAATTATTTTATATTAAATAATTTGTAGTTGTCTTGTCGGTGTCCAGTGATGTAGAAAGATCATTTTCGAAGTTAAAATGAACTTTAACAGACAATAGGTGTAGCTTTAATGTAAGCAACTTTGAAATACAAGTATGGTTATACAGAGCAATAAACTTTAAAATAAATTTATTGTCGTCTATTTCTACTTTTGCCCTTTCCTTCACTCGGTTTAAAGCTACTAGCACTAGATAATACCAGTCCGACCTAATCTAGATTTTCAGCCGAAACCGAACCCGAGTTTCGGTTTTAATTTTAGTTTCGGCCGAAACCGAAACTTTTTTTAAACTTTATCTTAAAATTTCCTATACTATCGTTTTATAAATAAATAAATATATAGGCTATATATTTTTAATAAATTTTCCCCTCATAACTCAAATCACTCCATTTTTTACTTTTTCCTGTTGCGAATGAATATCATTTGAACTTTTTTACTTTCTCTTACCTATATATTTTTTTTTCTATAATAAAAATTCATAATAAGATTCTTATGGAATTTTATTTTTCATCTCTTAACAAGAACATTACACAACTTTCTCTTACCTTACTGAAGGTAAGAGAAAGTTTTGTGCTGTGCGACTAGTCACATCACCATTTATTCAGAATAAACTAATATTTCAAACAAATTTGATCTAACATAAATATGAGAGTAATGCATTTTTTTTTTTAGAGATTTCATCCTTCATTTTCATGATAAAGAAGAAGATTAGATAGATAAAATAAAATTCACCCTTGTAAAAAAAATTCTTTAAATTTGTGGTTAATTGTGTAATATAAAAGTGAAGCATATTCAAATAGAGTCGTAAAATTGGTAGATAAATCACAGGTTGAAGGGAGGATCTGAATGTTGCGTCTTTTTGACGGAGATGTTTACGAATAAAGGATGGAATAGATAAAGGAAGGCGGATAGAGAGAAATAGATAAAGGACGACGAGGAGAGTCGGTGAACGCCGGCTGCAATAAATTGGCCGGATTCGTACAACAAGTGGATTCCCCCAAGAGAATTCCCCTAAAAGGGATTCCCTAAGGAGCTCCTCAATGGGATTCTTTTTTTTCCTCGGCTGCAGACTTTACTTTTCTCTTCTCTGTGAAATGAAATCTTTTGACAAAACGATTACATTATTTACTTATTAACAAAGTACCACTTTTAATAAATTTTTAAATAATTATTTATTTGCATTTTTCTGAGAGGGTCTTTTTCTCTACCAGCGTTAATTGCATTTTTTGAAAAATATTTTTATCATGAATCTGTATTAAATTATAAATACTATATTTTTTCCGCCCCGCGGAAAAAAATTTTTTAAGGAACCAAATTGTTCCGCCTAAATTTTTGCGCGAAAAGTTTTTTTATTTGCGGAACCAAATTGTTTGAAAATCACTTTACCTTTTTTTTTAGGAACAGGAAATTTTTAATTGTTCGGAAATTTTTTCCCCCTCATGAAAATAATTTTACATTTTTTTTTTTAGGAACACGAAATTTTTCCCCCGTGCGAAAAATTTTTTTTGCGGAACCGAATTGTTTCGCCACTTGGCAAATTTTTTTGCGTCCAGGCCTCTGCGCCCCCCCCCCGCATTACAGGGTCTGTGTTATTTACGCCCTGCCTAGCAGGGTGGCCGAGAGCTGGCGGGACACGGGGCTGTATCTTAATATGAGGACCCTTCCCACAGCCACTTCAAAAAAAGTTTAAATAGTATAAAGGTAGTTTATGGTTGATGGAATTGGTATCAGGATTGAAAGTTAGAAGAACACGCAACCAGGTTTTTTTCTTTATAAAAAATATATATTTCTAACAGATGACGTTTCGACTTTGGTCAAAGTCATCCTCGGAGCTATAAACAATGAAACATTTTTCTTTTATAAATATAGTTTTACAATCATTAATACAGAATGAAAATCATAACTGTTAGTGGTCATTATGTACATATATTTTTTAAAGAAAAAATTCGAATATATTGATATAAGAAATGTTTTTTATAAATTAAACAAATTAGAGTACAAAGGGAAAAATTCTTGGAAATATTTTTTGTGAAGGATTTAGAAGAGTTGAATTCCCCCCCCCCCCCACCTCCTCCATCCCTTATCCAATTCATGAAAATAATTAGATAATATTACTGCAGTTCTCTTATGTTATGTATTTTTTATTTTTTTAAACTTGTACCTACTTTTAAACAATAGAGGCACTGATCTACCTGATTATACTCAGTATGTCTTACAACTAGACCACACACAGCACGCTATTCGGTTATTTGAATTCAAATGCCGTGCTCTGCTCCAGTGGTAGGGCATACTGAGTACAAATCGGTAGGTTAACTCCCTGCGGCACCCTATCTTTTTTCGGCTATTTGTTTGTTAAAAAAAAAAACAGACAAGACATATGTTTTAAATTTTCTCCAAGATACACATAAATAGTTTTTCAGGGGAGTCAGTTCCGAAATCGTCCATCCTCCCTTCGTAAACGCTTTGGCCCAAGATGGCCTTTACTGATATCATATTGATTCCATGTTTCATCAAGATTGTGGCCCTTCGAAAAGTTTTATTAGAAGGGCGAAGGGAGAGATTGACAGAGAGATGTTATCTTGAGGCCTTCTTTCATTAGAGAAAAAGAAAGAAAGGTTAAAAATTTATATTTACCTTATTGATTTATTTTTTTGTTTTTTTTTCTTTAGTACATTTTCTAGCATTTCTTAAAATCGATCCTGTGGATGGAATAAAAAAAATAAACAGAAACATATTAGAAAGATAATATAACATATATGGCAAGATTAGATGAAATTAAGTATGCTGGGGCGATTCAATATGGTTAATAGGGAAAATAAACCAGCGATTCCACAGTAAAATAATTTATTTAGCAAATATTTCGGATTGCATAACGCATCCCTTCTTCAGTGTCTCAAATTATTCAAATGTGGAGCGTGCTTAAAAATTATAAAATAGATTTGCACTCATCCAGGACTGTCGATTTAACTTATCTGAAAATCAGTTTAACCCTCCTCGAAAAATTGAAGCCCTGAAAGTGCGATTCCGATAGGAAGTTGTTCAAATCAATGCTGCGCAATGTAATGAGTCACTTCAAGGTTCGGCTGGAGAAATATGTGCGTCTAAATGGACGCCATCTTACCGGAGTTATCTTCAAAAATTAAACGATGTTTTTACTATTGCGGAAAATGCTTTTTCATGTATTTTAATTTTATGATATATTTTAAAGAAGTGTTTTTACTTAACAGCCTTTTATTATGCCTCATCCTGTATATTTGAAAAATATATCTTATTTATTTTTTAATTTTTCTCCCTCATACCACAGGTCTAGACCGTTGTCCCGCAGGTCTTCCTCAGTGAGAAGAGAGTCAATTTTGTGGAATTATTAAAATACAATACATGATTGTTAAGATGTCATACCTATAATTGTGTGAGCATCAACAAAGATCCAGACTTTCAAAAAACTATTTAAATTTCGAGCCCAGATGTCTTTAAATAGTTTTCTGAAAAATAATTCTTTCCAAAACAAATCGACTGCCCGAAAAATTAAATGCATTGCTGGCGCACATATAGATAGAGATCTGGATCTTTGTTGATGAACACACAATTATAGGTGTGACATCTTAACAATTGTGTATTGTATTTTAATTATTTTTTTTGTAATGCATCCACAAATTTGACTCTATTCTCACTGAGGAAGGCCTGCGGCAAAACGGTCGAAACCTGTGGTATGAGGAAGAAAAATTAATAAATTAAATAAGATATAATTTTGAAATATATTTTGTTTCTTTAAACTGACTGAATAAGGTCTCCCAAACCTACCTATTATTATATTGATAAAATAGGATATGAGAATAGGCTTATATGAGAAGAATTTGTTGCAGGAGGCGTTTTTTCGTGGGCCATTTTTCGGGACACCAAGAAAAAGTTTTTTTTTTTTTTAAAAGGGGAAACTCAACTGCGGGAACTGAGAAGATGCCTGTTGAGGTTAGACTTGAAAGTCTGAAGATTGTAGGTTTTGGTGGTTCCCAAATGTAGACTTGTTCAGTATGAGTCAACTTTTCCGGAGGTAGCTATCGTTCGAAAATATTGATATAACCTTAATTAAACCTACATCTCATCTATGGGAATTTTTTTTATCTCTTTATAAAAAATATCGAAAAGACATCTCATGTCTCAATATACAGAGTATAATAATTTACTAAAGTATAATTTAAAAAAATGAGCTAACCATTTCCATACTCGTTTCTTATAGAATCTCTTAAAAGAATATTGACTTTAACCCAGGAGACAAAGGGGGTAAAAAGCGAAGAAAAATATCGATTATCAGATACCGATTACTTACATTCATAAAATAAAGGTGGCAAAGAATTTTTTATATGCTTTTTAGAATGCCATCAATTATTGGCTAAACGAAGTAAAACAAACCGAGCGAAATGCTTTTCCGAGCTCCATTTTCTTACCATAAAAGTGTTTACTCAAAATTATCTCGCTTTTTATTTTCAAACTTCCATCGTATTTAAACTGATTAAGTTGATTGGCATCTCCAAAATAATTATTGATTAAATTTGTATAAAAATATATACAGAGATCAAATCTCTATAAAAAATAAAATGACTACTGTAATAAAAAAAAAAAAAAATCGAAGACGAATTGAAAATTTTCTTTTATTGAATATTTTATAGGGAAAAAAAATGATTTTCCGCAAGAGAGTTTATAAAATATTTTCACCTTTCTGAGTAGAAGTAGAACAGGTTTAAGGAGTTTATTCATTCGAATGTGATAACAGTACAAACAGCTAAGGAATTTTTCTCCAGTATTTTTCCAAATACCATAGTAAACTTATATATTGAATATGACAATATTGAGAATTTTCTATAAAATTTTATTTTTTGACTCCAAATAAAAATTTATTCTTTAGGCAATTTATTTGTTCTTTATATTTAAATGTTATTCGTCAAATTTACTGTTTATAATAAAATTTTTACCCCATAGTAAGCCGTTAAACAAGGAACCTCTATTCTATTACCCTATATATTTGATTCATGTCAAAAATTCGATGTCGAGATTTTTTTTTCTTTTATGCAGTTATCATATTAACGAGTGAGAAAAGAAGACGAATTGCAAGTGCTATGTTTGCCTAAAGCTAAGAGGGGCTCTTGGCAACTCAAAGTAGCAGATGCCGATAAATTCATTATACCAGGTATTTTAATGTCCTGATGAAGGCCGAAACGTCGCCAAGTGTATGAAATAACGCAGAAGAAAAATATTTGTTTTTTTTATTTACTTTCGGCTGCCTTGATCTCCTCACTATTTAATATTTATTTATTTTTAATTGATTGAAGGAATCAGGATGTCACAGAAACTCTTGATTAAGGAGAGTTTTAATATACGTATATAAATTAAATATCAGGGCCTCGAAAGTTTAGTCAAAATAGAATAGGATATTAAAAACTCTCATTTATTGTAAAACAAAAAGGGTGTAAAAAATAATAATTATAAGTATTATTCAAAAAAAAAGTTTAAAAATCTACCGAGTTTTAATTTAAAAGAAATATTTTAATTAATTTTCTTAAGAATTTATTTCTTTTGTATAAAGGAATAAATAACAAAAAGAAAAGTAAACAATTTAGAAAGATTTATAAAAATTCAAAAAGAGGGAGTGAGTGGCTGAGCTAGGGGGGAGGGGGAGGGGGGGGGGGGACTTTGTAGCTTTGCGAATTCTCGACCAAGGCTTTAATCGCCACCCTGGCAAATACAAAAGGCCTATAATGCCGAGAAGTCGATGCGAAAAAAATTATTTACTTCTTTTATGAAACAAGTTTTTTTTTTCAATTGAAATAAAAATTTTTCGTATTGCATTGTTGATTAAACTTTTCAAATAATCTTAAATAATAATATATATTTAATTTAACAATAAGTTAAGTGGGGGAATTGAGCGGTTTAATGATTAAAGATTTGAGTATATAATTTATGTAATTATAAAGGCTTTGTGTGTTTCTGGATGGAGGCTTTAATTATCAATTAAAAAGAGTTTATAATATTCAAAAGAGTCTAATGAAAAACCACCAAAATAAATAATAAATTAAAAAAAAAAAAGCTTCTATTTGAAAGAGCTAATTTTAAATATATATTTATGGCGTCATTATCATTAAATAAAAAACAATCTAAATCACTTTGTGTTAAATTTAGGCGCTCATGACTTGGTGTGATTGCTGGATAACGGTTATTCGTATACTATTTGAACGATGTTATGCACGAAGGAACCAAGCGCTATTAACCTAAATTTGAGAGAGGGGACACAATTGTAAACAATACCAATGACTTCTTGTTTTATACAAAAAAGGGCACAGAGTAATAATGTTGTGATTTAAATAAAGAGGTAGATCTTTTTTTCCCTACAAGATGGCGGTCTAATCTCAATTTAGTTCATAATGGCGCTTTAAATGACCGTCTGTCTGTAAAGCATAGACTCTGGACCGATTTTCATGGAGTTTTATTTACTGGGTAGAGAATTTTTCGGGGATGGTTTTAGGCTATCATTATGTCGATTTAGGGGAGGGAACCCACCTTAACATGGGCTCACAAATCTTCCAAAGGAAGGCATTGGAAAGCAGAAGTTCAAACTCGAATTGCGAAAAATATATTAATTTATATAATCAAATCCTTAAAATGGAAAATAAAATTTTCTTCCCCTTAAAATTGCCCATTTCAAAAAGTTTTTTTGATTCTTCGCCCCCAGGATGTAAATAATTGAAAAATGAAATTCCACACCTTAAAATGCGCTTCTTTATTTAAAATAACTTTTTTCATATTACGGTGCAAACTTAATTAAAATACATTTTATCTGGATAGCTCTTAGTCATAACCTGAGACGCCGCCCGCCAGGGCCTAGCGCGGTAGGGGTGCCAAAGGCAGCCGGCAGCCTAACGCATCTAATACATGTATATAGAAATACTTCTATATTTTCGACAATGCCTTACATAAACAACATATACTTAAAAAACTTTAAATAAAACAGTTTGAGAAGACCCGGGCCCTGGCAGGTATAAAAAAAAATTTAATTAAGATTTCGCCTTTGGTAAAGTCCTTTGAATGAACAAAATACAATATATTGCAATATTATATAATTTTATAAATATGTTTGTGGGGGAGGGCGAAGCTTTAAATAAGTATAAGTTCGTCCCCCCTCCCAGCCAGAAAAATCCATTTGCCATATATGTTCCTGTGTATAAATTCAGAAAATAATATTTCAGTTCTATTTATTTACTCAGATGAACTTGAACTTTTTTCTATTCTTTCTTCTAGTTGACGTCATTTTTTTTTTAATAATTTAAATATAATTATTAAAAGTAACAGAGAGAAAATGTATTCTTTAGATCCAAACAAAAAGTTTACATTTCAAGTTATGAATAAATTTCTCGATGAAATTGGAGCATCCCATTATAAGGATCATATTTGATTATATTTGAAAAGCAGTTTTAAAAATGCTTTTGTTAATACGATTGTTTGAGAAAGCGCGAGTTCTTATAAGAAGCTGGATTTAAGAACTGCAAGGAATCACTAATGAATGACCGAAAGAAGAAGCGCAAAGAGAGCGAGGCCATTATTTTTATCAGCACAATAGCAAACGAGTTAATTTCATATCTAATTTGTACTGCAGTGTTCTTTTGTTTAACTTGGCGATTTTTATCTATAAGTTCTCAAGCGAGATTAGAGTGTATGCGACAACGCCAATAATTTTTAATACTTTTCATCCACTTGCAGTTTATGTTGAAGGTAAGACAATCGCTCAGGAGATAATACAACGCAGAGGTAATGAGCTGACTAAAAGACGCCTTTTTGTTTAGAAACTCAAAGCATTTTTTTTTTAGCTTTCCGAACTAAACGAGTTTTAGCTGTCGTAGATAATGGAAAAGAATATAGTGAAATTTTTGTTGATTTTATCCGATTGCTACCGTTGAATACGAGTGATTTGTCAAAATGTCTTTACCGCGGGCACGTGCTTCGAATGATCAAAACCATGGAGGTAAAGTGAAAAAAAAAAAGAAAAAACTTATTTATATAAGCGGCAGCTACTTCACCACACGAATTCGACCCCTTAACTCAATGGCGTGCTGCTCTGTATATATATGTAGGAAGAGAAAGCAATCGAGACGCAGACGAGTGGCAGCAATTTGTTGCCCCTCACAACTCAAGCATCTCTTTTAGCCTAGCTTTCATTTATCAGCCTGGCTAACCAATAAAAGCAATAGTTAAAAATATCCCTCGCCTGCTAATATTAATTAGACTTTGTTATATATAATATGGTCAGTTCCAAGAGGAGGAGTCTCACATTGACATAAAAAATAAAATTATATCTATAATTTTTGAAATAAAAAAATATATTCTTGGGCTAAACTGGGTCATCTTTTTAAAACAGTAGATCAAACATGGATTCGACTTTAAACGCCAGAGACGAAGCATCAGTCCAAACAGTGGATGGAAGAAGGTGAAAGTCTAGCAAAGAAAGCGAAAACAGTTGCATCTGCAGAGAAAGTCATGCCTACGGTATTCAAGAAAGTGTTCTTTTCCCTCGATAATAGGCTTGCACACTGTTACTACAAAATTACATGACCTACGCTTCGAATTACTTTTACATCCGCCGTTCTCACCGGATTTGGCATCCAATGATTACTTCCTCTTCCCAAATATAGAGAAATGGCTCACTGGACTTCAAATGATGAGGTTATAGCGAGTGTTTTGAATTAATTTTACATACTTTTAATGTTACCGATTTAAATTTAAATAGAAATTATAATAAAGAAGTCAACTCCACCTCAAAAATATTAAAAAATCTAATATTAATATTAAATAATAAAAGTAACGAATTCTCCAACTGGAAACTTTAGTTAACCTTGTTTAGTTGCACAGTCTGTCCCAGATCCATTGAGACTATTCTAAAAAAAATACAAGTGTTTATTATTTTTATTTTTTGATCTGGGACTGACTGTGTATGCAAAATTTTTCCAACTTCAAGTAAAGTCAATATTAGCGGTAAGCAAATTTAGAATTCGAAAAAAGGAATTTTTTTCATATTTCATTTATGGCCCATAAAGGTAGTTAACAAATCTGACAATAGTGGCAGCACTTACCGAGTGCGCCTGGTAATTATACAACATTCTTTCCCAAAAAGATTATATGGTAGCCTTGTTAATAGGCTTATAAATAATGATAATTTGCCAGTTTCCTCCCGTCTCTAGGTAAGCTTTTTTTTCTTTTCTTTTTATTTAAAAGGAAAAATCCCCCCAAAGGAGAAAAAAAAAAAAAAAAAGGAATTTTAATATTTTCTTCAATTTAATTTTCTACCCATAGAGTTTTTAAAAAGTCGACTTTCAGAAATGATTAATCGATTCCGAGAATCGAAAAATATCAAGTCGATTCCAAAATCGAAAATCGACTTTCAAGGGCCCTTTTCCATCTCTACTTCATCTACAAAACTTTTTCACCCTTATTTATCAATATTAAAAAAAAAAAAATGATTCTGTCAATCCTCTCATTAAATGAATATCATGTCTATTTAAATTACAGATTTTAAACTTACTCTGTAAATAAAATATAGGGTAAAAGAAAGTAATAATACTTATTGTATTTTCTTCTTTTTTTTCTCTAAGAAGCTTTGCTTCAAAGAATATATAAATAAAATTCTAAATTATTATCATTATTTAAATTTTTTTTTTAAACTCTCTTTTATTATTATTTATTATTTTTAAAACCTTTTTCACCCTTTACTGTAAAAGATCGCCCCAACCTCAAAAACAATATTTTCTTTTTTTTTTGCGCTTTTGGGCCTTAAAAATTCTTATTCTTATTATAGGACTTTTTAAATATGTGTATTATGATTTTTTAGTGTCTATACATAAATATAGAGTATTTGCAATTCAGAATTTTACTGAATTTATAATAAAAAAAAAAGTATATAACATTAAGATTAATAAATAAATATATACTCTTACATACCAATTGAAGCAGATTGTTGACAACATAAATACGATGCACACACGTACACACACACACTAAGGAATCAGCCCTGTAACGAAAATGAAATAAAAATCTTTATTAGATATAGGCTATTGTGGTCAAATAAGTGAATTTAAAATTGAAAAACTAAGATGGATTGCAGAAACTAGGGGCAGCCCAAATTTGACAAATGCGGACCTTTAACAAGTGAGCACAAATCGTGCAGGGGGATATAATATAAATATTTTCAATCATTATATAGAAATTCGGTTGATTTAATAATTTTTCTCAAAATCAAATTAATTAATAATGACCTTTAATAATAATTATTATTTTGTAAATATAGGCCTACATTTTTTTTTTAAGTTTAATTATTAATTGTTTTATTTATAAATTTGGATGGTTTTCTAATTGAAAAAGATTTTATTCCAATATTTTATTTTCCGACTCGTTTCCCAAAGGCTACCAATAAATAAAAAATGAAAACATATTTTTAGAATTTGTGTTTTTTTTTATAATTCTGCTTTTGAACTCTCCGAATTTTAATTTATTTCATCTGTAGTTAATTAAAAAGAAACCGAACCGAATATTTATAATAATAGTGAGTTCCCTCTTATGAAGATAAGTAAAGGAATTATAAATAAATAAATAAATTTATTATGAGCGTAGCCTTCCCTCTCTCTGAAAAGAGAGAAACTGTGCTTTGATTAAAAATTGCGCAACATCTTTTTAATCATAATGTTTATAATGTATATATCTCATTTTTTACTTTTTATATAAATGTCCTTCTCAAGTTGATTGTCATAGTGATATTTTAAAGTTTAATAGCAGAGTAAAAGTAACAGACACATCATAGAGTGCGTTCACTTATAAAATATTCAATATCCAGCCGAGTAATTCGCTTATAATTAATATTTAAGAAGCCACTGTTCAATAATTTACTATGTTGAAAAGTGAATCGACTTAAGACGAGATCTGTAATTTAGTTTAAGGTATAGGATGAGTTGTGAGCCAAAGAAAAAAAAGTTTGTTATTCTTTTAATAATTAATTTGCTTTAATTCAATAAAAAAATTAGCCTAAATATTTTTCTGAAATCAAATCTAAGAAAAGTATATTGTAAAAATTCGGGACTGACCACGCCTAGAACTTTCTCGTATACTCTACATAAAAATGCGTGATTATTATAATACACTAAAATTGTAATCTGTAGGCCTATCATCTTTTAGAATAAATACGTCAACCGGAAATAACGTAGTACTTTTTTTTTTAATTTTGAAAGTTTTATGTAATTTTTTACTTTCTCTTACCTATATATATATCTTAATATATAGAGAGAGAAAGCATTGGATTCATAGCAAAAATTCGATGGTCAGATTTTCATGGAAATACATGTTTTGAGGTCCCTGAGTCCAAAAATAGTGGGTTCATCAAATTCGTCTGTCTGTGAGTCAATTTAAAGCATGAAGGAATTGGTAATTGATCTAAAAAGTTGAAATTTTATATTTAAAGCCAGGGGGGGGGTGAAAATAAGCGTTTGAACAAAATCGGCCAGAAAGTACTAGTATTTTACTGATGTACTTTTTCAGTTTTTTGCAAAATTTAACGATTTTGATTAAAACTAAAAAAATCAATTATTTTTTAGATCCTCTTTAAAATGTATATTCTTATTTTGCTCTCAAAGTTGTTTGAAGCACAATTTACTCAATTACTCTTGTACTTCATAGGCCATGGTAAAAAAATATAAATATTTTCATAGGAGCCGGAACTGGGGGGGGCAAGGGTACGTTGCCCCCCCTGGCTTCCTATAAGAGGGGACAGAGTGGGGCGATATGTCTTCTTTTATTTCATTTATTTTTAAAAACGATACATTTTTAATTTTTAAAAATAAAATCTTTTAAATTAAAAAAATTAAAAGAGTAAGAAATTCATTTTTTCCAAAATATTTTATAGACCCTATTGTATTTCTAACTTCAAAAAACATTTTATATTGAATTAAAAGAAAAAATTAAAAATATTTATTCCCTTCAAATATAATAAAACAAATCTACTATATAACCTAAAAAAATTTTTGATAAAATCACTAGCAAATTTTTAAAAATTTTAATTTTATTAAAATTGTGATTTTATTTAAAATTTTTAAAGCTTTATAGTAGATTTGTTTTATTTGAACATATTAAATTATTTTAAATTTCTAAAAAAAAATTTTGCCCCCCCCCCTGATTCAAATTCGTTCCGGCGCCCCTGAATATTTTCCCATATATATAAATATTACATTTTGAATTCTATTATATCAGCAGAAACTAAATAAATCTCGACAGAAAAATCATATTATGATAAATTATACTATTTTAAAAGTTTTTATTCAAATATTTTTGCGTCGGCACTGAGTTTATTTTGAATAGCTTCGTGTGTATTGGGCCTTAGAGAATTTGAATTAATTATAAAAGAATAGGTCAAGGCTCAAGCCTAAAAGATATCTTAACTAAGTAGATTCAAAATAACATAATTTATTAAAATATTTTTGATTGTGCTCCCGAGTGCTTTTAGAATAAATTTATTGTTTCAAAACAATTAATTTTTCATTATTTATATTTAAAATATAAATCCTTTTGTTGGTAAATTGATAAAGATCATAATAAGTATTCTTATTTTACTAATAAATCTAAGGAACTTTATTAGGCTGCTTATATAGCCTATGTATATTTATATACTGTAGTTAGCATTCAAGTAAAGGTCAGAGTTTTTCTCTTTAATTATAAAAGTGGAATTTAAGAGAACTTATGGTCATTAAGCAATTATAATTTGCCAGAGATATTTGTATTTATGAATTTAATTTTTCATTTTGAATATTAATGTTGTAATTGTGAGTGAGGTTTCATGATTACTTCTGCTATTAATATAATCTTTATTTTTCCTTATTCAAAGTAATATCTGATATTAATTAAACTGATAATAATAATAAAACTGTTTTTCTCAGTTTGTTAAGAATAGAAAACAATTAAATACATGCAAGATTTAATTCCAGATAGTTCATAAAGATTTAAAACTCAATTTTTTTAAGGAAATAAATTTATTTTGTTATAACCTATACTAGAGATATTTAAAAAATTTATAACGGGGTTTTGTAATGATAATTGCACTAGAAACATTTTGCTTTGTAATAAGAAAAATCTGGTGTGACTGGTCACACAGCACACATATTTTTCTTTTCTTTGATAATTGGAAGTTGTGTACTGTGTGTGCTTGTCACACCAGATTTTGATGGAAATACATGTTTTGAGGTCCCCTGAGTCCAAAAAAGTGGGTGCCGCAAATTCGTCTGTATGTGTGTGGACATTTTTAAGCATGAAGGAAATGAGTTACGAGGTTGAAATTTTATATTTCAGTTAGGTAACCTCCCAAGTCGTGAAAATAAGCTTTTAAACAAAATCTTCCAAAAAGTACTAGTACTTTACTGAAATACTTTTTTTCGATTTTCTCAAAATTCGCTACAACGATTTTGTTTAAAATTCATAAATCTACTATTTTTTAGATCCTCTTTAAAAAGTATATCAGTGAAATTTTTCGTGGAAATTGTTTGAAGTACACTTTACTGATGTGGAAGCATTCATAGCTCAGCGCCATCTATGTATCGCGTGGTCAAGTTTGGAACTTAAGGGCTAAGGGAAGACACAAAAATCTGGTGTGACCAGCACGGTGCACAACTTTCTCTTACCCTTCGGTAAGAGAAAGTTGTGTGCTATGCGCCAGTCACACCAGATTTTTCTTTAAAAAATTATTCAACTTTTCCATATTTGAAGATTAATATTGATATTTTTAAATCACTGTTTACATGAAATCATTTACAAAAATAATTGGAGAGATTAATTAATGGATACCGATTCTTCAAAATATCCAATTAAATAACTTAAATGATTCCCTTTCAATTAGAATGTGTGAGATCAAATAAAAACTACCTATTATTATTTTTTTTGTAAAAGCTGGAAGCGACAGCAACCTCTTTGAAAAATGAAAAATATGATTAAAAAAATCAACAGATGACTCGATTTGCCAAGATTTTTCTCAAAGGGGATATTATATTCAATATATAGTAATAAAACAATGTAAAATCAATAAACGGTAAATAACTTGAGATTTTCTGTGCAATATTTCAATCCCGACATAAAATAGCTTAGACGTTGTATATTTTAATAATAAAAAAACACATGGATAAACCAGAAATTCAATAATAATGCCCATAAAAAACTTTTATAATAAATAAATAATAAATAAAACTGGAATAACAAATTTTAAAACTTATTATATTTTTAACAGTCAATCAGGTCTATTCTCTAAGCAAAAATTTTAACTTTTAACAGCTGTAAACAGCGTTAATTCATTTTAACACTTGCTTGCCTCACATTGCTATTCTGATAGCAAAAACTTTAAAGCCAAATCGTTAACATTTAGTCAATAGTGTTAAAAATTAATGTAATGTCTAGGGGGTGCCTTTGATATTTTAACGCCGTATTTAATGCATCAAAATGGCGTCTTTAACCTAAAAAGTAAGGTCATGATTTGACACCTTTGAGATAAAAGCAACATGTTAAAGTCGCTGTTAAAACTTTGTTTAGAGAATAGCATTTTTTAAGGCAGATGTGTTAGATAGGCCTAGTAGATTGAAAATAACAAATCACGTTAGAAATGCGCATGCGCGTGTGGTTATCGAGGGGTCTAAAAACACGAACAAGCAGAAAGCAGCTATCTTCATATGAATCGTTAACATCTGGTGCTAAAAAATAAAATATTAACGTCGCCTTTAAAACTTGGTTTAGAGAATAGTATTTTTTTTTAAGTTATTCCTTTACGTTTTAACACCCATTTGTTGATGTTAAATTTTAACTTCTGTTTTTAGATAATAGACCTGAATGATTGATTTAAATATTGAATAAAAAGTTAAATAAAATTTATATCAACACTGGTGATTTTTTTATACAATTTAGAAGTAGAGAATTCCCTTCTCGTCCACCTTACATTAATATAAAGTAAACTACAATTTAGTCTGATGAAGGTGTAGGGTGTGTTTAGTGGTCCGCGACAAATTTTGGCAACTGGTGCGCTAAACACAATGCTATCCCGTACTGACCGATATACATATCTTCTATGCTATATTTTTCTCAATGCCTATATCGCTCTACTAATTATAGTCATTGGTCCTCTTTAAAAATGGTAATAATGTATTAATTGGTTGTTAAAAATAAAACCATTTATGGTATATGTGAAAATTATATAACAGGTCATTTCGTTTGCCGCCAAAAGTAGTTTAGTTTACAAATGGCTGTAATTTCCATGATGATAGAAACGCTTCTACTATCATATTAAATTAACATATTTTAATGACCGAATTACATGCTATATTAAAATTCTTCTTAATTTTACCATAATCTCCTTGCTCTATATTTATTATCTATTAGATTATTTTTATTAAAGTTGAAAAAAAATTAATGAAAGTATGAATAAATAAAGAAAGGTTTAATATTTGTTGAGTTAGAATTGAGTTAAATATTAAAATAATCCTTGAACAAGGATCGTGAAATAAAAAATTTCGGGAATGACTTCCCCACAAGGGCGGATACAGGGTGAGTAAAGGGGTAATTACCCCCCCTCCCCCGAGATTTGAAAAAAATACTTTTTTCTCAAAAAAAATTTATTTTTAATGTAAAATTTTAAAAATTAATATTTAAAAGTTTGATTTGTATTTATATTCTGGCAAACAAGTACAGAATGCGTCTTTAAATTACTGAAATTAAGAAAAAATTGTGTGCTGTGCGACCATCACACCAGATTACCCCCCCCTGAGAAACACCTCTGGATCCGCCCTTGCTTTCCCAAGACTTACTCGTATACTATAAAAAAACATTTTTGGAATTATGTCTGCGTCTCTGTGTGTGTGTGTAAACACAATTACTTAAAAACACTAGCAGCCAGATTAATGAATAATATACTTCTTACACTAATTCACAAGTATATTTATTTTAAAATCAAAGTTAATTTTTTTCTCATAATTTCTACAGTTAATTTTTCAATATATTTATCTTCACTATATTCTAAATATTGTAATATTCATTTTTCAAAAAGTTTTTTGGAGGATATTGATTGGTCTCCCAAGTGATTGTGATCTTCTCCTCATAAATAACTGTTGTTTTATTAAAGGGGAAAAGGAAAAAAAACGACTCAGAGGTGAACTACCTACACATTTGACTATTTTTAAAAACTTTTCTAAGTCGTCAAGCTGATTCGAAAGGCTTAAAGTTGTTGTAGAGCCGATTGCGATTGGCTTGCAAGTTTCACTCATCTCTCTCTCTCTGGAATACTGTAGTTCTAGAGTTTCTTTGAACTACAAAATCATATGTTTGAATCTTGCTCAACTTTAAACTGACAAATAAATTAAAAAATAGTAAACTAAATATTTTTTCATCACTACTTTATTAAATTAAATATACAATATAATTGTAGCCTATCACTAATTAACAATTATTATTATAAAATTGACAAACACTCGCGGGCATAGTCATCAATGCAATGGTTTTTTCTTAGAGAATTTTAATGGCGCCATTCCATTGATAGGCACTTTGTTTCTGCGCTTCAGGTTAAAAGGACCTCAGAAATGAAAAAAAATCTTAAAGAGCGTTTGTATATGTGAGTGTGTATGAAGCTTTTTGGTTTGTGGAGTGAGGAATGGATTCGTAATTGTTGAAAAAACAATTTAGTAATGGATTTGTTGTGGCTTATCAAATTTCGTATTATAATTTTATCTAAAAAAATATTTATTCTAATTAATATTAATCATTAACGTGTGTTATTCTTAAAATTATAAGCCTTTGCTTAAATCTTTGAAATCACCCTTCGGATAAGGATAAAGTTTGGAAAATTTATAGTCCTTGGTGGTTGTAAGATGGTAGGCCTATTAAAAGGGGAGTGAAACGGCGGGCAGTGAATGGATTAAATGAGTGTTAAATATTTAACCACGAATTACTCATCATCCCCTGGACTAAATATTTTGAAACGAAGCGGTAATAATTAAGACGTTTGCATCCAGTCCTAGAATACATTTTATAACAGTCCATTGAGCGAGGATTTATTCTAATAAAAACGAGGAAAAAAAAATTTGCTAATGGTTATAAGTATCATCTTAAGGTGATTCAGATAAGTCATAGACAAAATGACATTTTTTTATCAATTTGAATTGTTTTCTTTTTTTTTTTTTTGAACGAAGTTCTTTTACGCGGCTTAAAGAAATTGGCAGAATTCGTCAAGTAACGTAATAAAAATGCGTTGCTATATTTTATAAAAATATAGTAGAGAGTTAAAAGAAGAACGGGAAAGTTTTGCAGCCCCGCTGATTAATTTTTCGTTAAAAATATAATAAAGATTTTGAAAAGAATCAACAGAAAAAGGTATTTATAACCGTTTATAAAATGTTTTTTGTCCCCTTGCGAGGCTCAAAGACCACTTGAATTTTATTCCCTCTTCTCGATAATATTTGAATGCACCCTTTGAAACTATAAAAAGATCACCAAAGATTTTTGCTCAATTCGCTACAGACACGTTCTTCTACACACTAATCCATCTAACAATGCCTAGCTTATTAATCATTCAAGCAAAACAAATTTTTTACCTCAATGAAAGTAATTTTTTTTTTTATTATTTATAAAAACGGTGACAAGAATGATATTAGTTGAAGAGTTAGCAAATAACAGGAATAGTTGGTGTATCGGGGAAAGCCTGGAGCCCTGGCAGGAACGCAAGGCATCCCCCATGACTCCTGGTCTCCAGGACTCCAGGGATAAAGGGGTTGAGGAGGGTTGCTCCCTTGCGACCCTCAAAGGCCTCATTCCTCTTTAGGGCAAAATTAAAAGGACTCGTTGTCATTTTCTTGACGGATCAGCATCAGGATGCCAAACATCACACCAAATATCTTACCCCCCTCCCCACCCTCACCTGCTGAGTTAATTAAAATCGACAGAAATTATTATTATTGTTATTATCGAGTAAATTATTGAAGATACTTATTTCGAGAATTGGTGGAAATTTAATTAAAGCGCGATTTGCATTGTGGATGCAGGGTATTAAATCTCTGTTTCGTAAAGACAATGCTTGAGGGCTTCACCAAATAGATTCATTGTTAATGTATAGACCCTATCGCTTGAGTTTCAAATCCTTAGATTTGCATTCATTAGAGAAACGTCTTTTTTTATATTAATATTCTCTTTTTTAATTACTATATAACTATTGTTTATTAAGGAAAATTTAGAGTTAATATTATTATTTAAAAAAAAAAATAATGTAGAATGCAAGGCTCGTCAACAGGTCGCACCCCCCCCTGATCTAATGAGAGAATTAGTAAGACATGAGATGTTATGGCGGTCCCCAGCCCTTCGGGCTCGCGACCTCTTTACTTAGCCAAAAATTTAAGACACAGCTAAAGAAATACAATAGGGCAGATATACCGGTATTATTTACGAAAGTACCATACTTAATTTATTCAATTTTGGTGGCCGAGTCTAAAATATAATTCTGATTTCGATCTTCGGAGCTGTTAGATGTCATCTTGTATATAAATTTATATTTGGTATTGGATTACGTATGACCTCTGGTGTAACATAAAGAGAAAAGAAAAAATTTTTCTTAAACAAAAAATTTTTTAACTAGATAGAGCCTTGTTTGAAAAGGAAGGAATTTTTCAACCAACGCTCAAATAGACTGTTCATTAGCCAGTCACTATATCGTTTCCGATACCAAATTTGCAAGATATGATAAAAAAATTTTTGTGGTACACCAAGAGTCAATACGTAATACAATACCAAATATAAATGTATATATATAATGACATCTATCAGTTCCGAAGATGGCCTTAACTAAAGCCGTTGAAAATATATTCTTTTAAAGAAAAAATTCTCAAATTATTTTCGTTGACGTTTCGAGAACGCTTCGCTCCCATCTTCAATGCATTGGACGACAAAGCGATGCATACAAAAATTAATAAATTGAATAAGAGATCGTGGCTGTAGCTGACATGTTTAATATGAAAGAGGATACAGCCAAATAATTGAGCCTCTATTTAGTAATAAACACCCTTTATTGGGACGTTTCGGCTGGGATCAACCCTGCCATCTTCAGCCTTCAAAGAGCATATCGACGTTCTAATTAGAAAAGTTCATTTTTGTTTATTTTTCAGGAGAGCCAAAAAACATTTCATTGTCATTGTTAGAGCCAATGTTAAACACTTTTCGTGCTGCAAATTTTCGAACTGAAAAATTCATAAGGGCATAAGGAGATTGATATTTTTCAATAGAAAATACAAAAAAATGATTTTCAGAAAAAAGTGGAGCTACACTTTACTAATTAGAACGCCGATATTTAAATTTTATATATATATATAAATAGAGTTGTCATTAGTTAATAATACAAGTTTGCATTTTTTGTCCATACATAGTATGTAATTCACTTCCGAAGATGACACGTATGGTGTCGAAATGCGTATAAAGTGTTAATATTAAATAAATATATCATTGAAACACAAAACCTTGTGTACTTGAATTTAATTCTTCTATTAAAAAATAAATAGGTTTTTTTTCGAAATTAGATATTTGTACGGGCATATACCAGGTAGGCCTACTATAAAGTAACAATTGTAGGTTTTTTAGCGAGCCGGGTCCTTTTATGATGTGATCGCTCAATGACGTTATTTTTAATTTTTTTGGGTAAATTTGTAACATTTTTAAAGTTTATCTATTTTTAATCAAATTTTAAAACTATTTCTGTGTGTATATGATTATTATATTATTAATTCAATTAGTGCATGAGATTAGTGCAAAAGAACTAAATCTTTAAAAATAACTAACAATTAAATTTCAAATCTAAAAGCTGATTTCTATTTTCATTAATTGACTGAAAAAAGAAATCAATGCAGTGAAAAAAATTTTACTTCGAGTCTCAATGACTCCACCAAGTAAAATATAAAAAGAAATCGTCCCACAATTCTAAGAGTCAGCTTCCATTTAGAGTGTTCAAGGGAGGCCTCCTGATCTTGTTAGATTCGAGTCAACTTGCCCCTAGAGGGGATAATTTTTCAAAAAGAATATTCTAGAGAAGGTATTGTTAAGAAACGCAAATTTTTTTTTTTTTTTAATCTCTAAAAGTAGATACATTTTACCGCCTAGGTACTCGAAAATTGTAATTTTTCCTTTATAAAATTTTTAAATTCCATTAATAGATGTAAATCAAAAACATGAGGCATTTTCATCAGTGAGATAAACAGCTGGTTAAAATGTATAGCTATACAAGTCTGAACGGAAATAATATGTTTATAGTTTATTACAGATTCAGATCACATATCAAGTAAGCATAGAAATTGCGAGAAAAATAAAATACATTAGCTTTTCCTTTCTAAGGGGTCACACACTAATTTTGTTGGCACGAGTTAGGATCAAGTGTTAATTTAGTCAGCAATTGTTGCTTTATAAATAATGAAAACATTTCACGAATTTTTAATATTCACATATAAATGGATAACATGAAAGGTTGCAGAGATTTTAAGAAACGGAACTAATTTATTTTTTGATAATTTTATGCAACTCACAAGAGTGAGCTAGCAGGGGGAAAACTGTCAAATAACTAGCTTATTTTTTACAATCAAGTTGAAATTCTCTTCAAAATCTTTATTATATTTTAAACAAGATGGCGACCACGAGCTGCCCTAGCTGGGATTGGCAGTACTTTTCTTTACGTGTCAGTCACTTCGCTTCTATATTTTCAACAGGCGTCAGACTGAGCGACGGGCCAGTCGCAAAACCCCCACCCCCTCCGCCGACCCCGCACCGCGGGATTAAGGCAAAGAAAGAAGGTGTAAAATTAGGGATGTAAATTGGGGTGTAAAAACATGGGAAAATATTTATATTTTGCTACCATGTCAATCATTTCTCTTATTTTTCCTATGAAGTTCAAGAGTAAAGTGGTCTTCATAAGATTTTAAGGGCAAAAATGAGAATATACATTTTAAAGAGCATCTAAAAAATAATTGGTTTTTGACTTTTAATTAAAATCGGAGCAAACTTTGAAAAAAAGTGAAAAAGTACATTAGTAGAGTACTAGTACTTTTTGGCCGATTTTGATCAAAAGCTTATTCAGGTCTATTCTCTAAAAACAGACGTTAAAATTTAAATTAAACAAATGGGGGTTAAAAAGTAATGTAAAAACAATCAGGGTTAAAAAAATGCTATTTTCTAAACAAAGTTTTAACAGCGACGTTGAAATGTTGCTTTTATTTCAAAGCTATCAAAATCATAACCTTGCTTGTGAGATTAAGGAGGCCAATTTTATATTAAACACAACGTTAAAATATTTTTGTTTTGTTACCAAGTTAAGAAGACATTGTTACCCTATAAGCTATCAGCCGCTTCAAAAGCTAAGATTTTCATCGGTTCCCTTTCCCCTCAGTGCAGTGTTTAATAAACAACATCATTTATAAAAATTATTAAAATTTAAAATTAAAATTAATTAAAATAATTATTTAAATCTAATTTTTTTATTTTCTCTTACCCTATATAAGAAATATATAGAGAGAAAGAATTTTTTACAAAAATTTAAAAATTTCTAAAAAGAAAAAATAAACAAGGCTTGTGTTTCTAATTTCATCCCTTAGTTAAGCCTTTGGGTCTTAGCTAGCTAAATACGATCTGGGCCATTATTTAATCATATGAGTATCTTAACTAGAAATAAAAAGACGCGAAAGTTATAATCAACAAGCTAATCCGAGGGATAGCTAGTCAACTATTAATAGAACTGAAGCAACAGGCCCTTAGTAAGCCCCTAAATCAAAGACATTATCAAGCTCTGTACTTAACATTTATATAATTATATTTGTATAAATATAATTATAAATTAAATTTTTATAACCACTAATCCACTTATAGAGAATTTAAAATTTTAAATATAAATTTATTTTGTTTAATTTTATTAATTAATTAAAAGTCAATAGGCTTATATTGAAATATTTTATTTCCTCTCTGTCTCTTCATTTGATCTGTAGCTCTAGCAATTGTAAAATATTAATTAAAAATTTATAATTGGAGAGTTAGATTATATTAATATATATTTTAATGAAATTACTTTTTACTTTCTCTTAGTTAAGGGAATATATATGTAGGGGACAGGGGGGACATTGGGACACGAGGCACATTGGGACATTCGAATTTTATCTCTACTAAATGTGCCCATTTTATTATAGAAAATTTTTTCTTAATAAAATGGGTACTTAATGCACCCTAACGGTCAAAAAGTACAACTCAAACTTTATATTTAGTAGAGCTAAAATTCGAATGTCCCAATGTGCCTCGTGTCCCAATGTCCTCCCTCTCCCCTATATATAGAAAATATTGGATTCATGTCAAAAATTCGATGTCGATGGATATATCCGTTTTGTGGTCCCCTGAGTCTAAAAAAGTGGTTTTCGCAACATGGAAGAACGAAAAGAGCTAGGGGGTTGAAATTTTATATTTAAGTTAGGAACCAACCAGAGACGTAAAACGTAAAATGGGTATGCTATCATTGATTGGGATTAGGGGTAGGCAACCCCCTTTTATAAAGAAGAGGAAATTATTTATGTAGTTATCCTAAATTAGTAATGAACTTACCAGCCCAAGGTGGATAATTTCTCGTCAATGGCGAGTAAGGGGGTCCAGGAAGCGACGCATTTTTTTGAAATTCAAAAAAATTTCTATTAGAAAAAAATTTATTTTTTATTTAAAAATGAAAATATTATATATGTCAAATAAATTGTTTAAAAAAAAAAACGGACAAAATAATCCAATGAGAGACGTGACAGTTCAAAATAAGCTTTCTGATTGGCTAGAGATTTAGACGAACCGCTTTAGATCCTTAATAATAAGCGAACAACTTAAATATTAATTAATGTATGACTTCCCAGCTCTAATTGAGTGATGATGGCATTTGTAGAATAAAGCCGAAACACTCGAGAGTTTTTATTTAATATAGAGGCTCACTTATTGGCTGCCAACTCCTCTGTTCAGTATCAACAAGCGAACAATTCTAATTCTTTCTTTACCTTCCTTAAATAGAAAATAAATTGTAACAAAACCATTGATTGTCAACTACCGTTATTAAAAAATAATCTCAATGTCAAATGGAGGCATTGAGCCCATGTCAAGCGTCTTGGTATGGCTAATTAATTGACAAGATGAATGATTCTTTAAGAGAGTTCATGCATGAGGAACATTCATGCAAGCATTAATGCCCTTTGTCACAAAACAAAAACCAATGTCGACGTTTCCTTATAGCCGGAAATTACTTAAACGAGCTTGTTTTTAAATCCGATTCGTCAATCAGTCAATCAATTAGCTTTAAATTTAAAAAATGGAAATGAATCGAGACCAACGCGTCGTTTATAAAATTATGATGGCTAACCAATTGAAAGCCTTCCCTTCTCTCTGCCTCATTTTTTTTAATACGAGTATTTTGCTTTTACATTCGCTCACATAAATTTCATTTGAAAAAAGCTTTCGTTGTTTGCCAATTAACCCGATTAAAAGAGTATTTATATATTACCTTTATTCTATGAATCAATAAAATTTAACTGATGTAGCCATAATATAAATGATTTATCAACAATCAAAGAATAAGAATTTGAAATATAAAATTTAAAAAATCTGGTGTCACTAACGTACGGCACACAACTTTCTCTTACCCTTCGGTGTCACACCAGATTTTTGTGTCGACATATATTTAGTTTCCCATAGCACCTCACTTCCAAACTTGACCACATGAATTTCATAGGTAAAAATCTGAAATACATCAGTAAATTGTATTTATACTTCAAACAATTTCCACGAAAAATTTTAATGATATAATTTTTAAAGGGCATCTAAAAAAATAGTTGATTTATTAATTTTAATCAAAATGGGAAAACATTTATACTCTGTTTCCATGGCAACCATTTCCAATCCTATGAAGTACAAGAGTAAAGTGTACTTCAAAAGATTACAAGGGCAAAATGAGAATTTACATTTTAAAGAGCATGTAAAAAATAATTGATTTATGAATTTTAAACAAAATTGTTGGAGCTAATTTTGAGAAAATCGAAAAAAAAACTGAAAAAGTACATCAGTAAAGTATTAGTGTTTTTTGGCCTATTTTGTTTAAAAAGCATATTTTCACGACTTAGGAAATTAACTAACTTAATTATAACATTTCAATCTCGTAGCTCATTTCCTTCACGCTTAAAGTAAAAAATTATTTTTTTTTTAGTAGACAAATCCAAAATGTATGTGGATTTTATATTATACGGTATTTATATATGAAATATTCGTATAATTATGTTGCGATTTTATAAATATGATTGTATTGATTCTCGTGGTTGCATTAAATATAATAATTAGAATGCGCGGCAAAGTTGAAGCACAATTAAGCAAGCCAGCCGGATGGCAACATTTGATGCTTGAATGCTCAACTTGCGAGAATCCGATTCCATTGAAAGGCAATTGCATCCACTTAAATTGCTTAATTGTATTCTGCCCACACCTCTTGGCAATTACAAGAATTGAGATTCAAAAAAAAAAAAAAGTAAAAAAGTCAAGAAAACGAAGAGCATTTTTAGAGAGAGAGAAAAAAGGATCGAATTAAATTAATTTAAAAATCAATTTAATATTTCCATATTCACAAGGAACTCCTCTCTGGATGTATAATTTAGACATGAAATTTTAATTTGAATAAATTGTCAAGATAGACTTTTTGATAACGAAGCATTTTTTTTAAATTTTCAGAAAAAAAAAATTATTCTCATAAAATTCAATTAATGCTTAAAACTCATCGTAAAGTTTTTTTTTTTTTTTTTTATGAAAAAGAAAAAGAGAAAGAATGAAATTTAGATAAAATATGAATTTATAACAAATGAAAGCAAAAATATTAATACTAAAACCTTTTGGCTCCATCCCGAAAGGACTTGCGATTGCTCTTCATCTTATGTTAAGCTCGTACAATGATATTCACTGGAGGATAATTGCGCTAATTCCTTTTGCTTTGAGCTATTTCCTTTTCACAAATGGAATATTTGGTAAAAAAAATATTTCCCTTTTTTTATGTCTTTTCGGCATCTTAGGCCATATAGGGACAATATACATATATATGAAGAAAGAAACAAAAAAAAAATTGGGGGGGGCATCTAGGAGGGCAGCATTGTCGGGGGCGGGGGGCTTGCCCCGAAGCCCCCTGTAGCGCCGTTATGAAGCCACATTTATTTAGACCATTTCGTACCAAATGATTTAAATAAAAATTCATCGAACTACCTGGGATCCGAACCCGCGCCCCGTGGCTTTAAAACTATCAATATTGACATCTGTCAGTCTCTGGGCCACGTGGAGGGGGGATCACTTTCTTTTGTTTGCAATGGATATTTCCATTTAGTAAGTGTGGAAGTAGTTACTAAAATTGTTTTTGAATTTAACATATCAGAAATAGGTTCTATCCTAAGAGGGCTGAAGTTTGAATAAAATATTGGGTTGTATGACATGAAATGTCTGATTTTTTAAATCTTAATCTTTATAGTGGATCGTGACCATGGAAACGCGTGTGTTCCGAACAATTTTTTTTTAAGAGTACAAACTCCCAGGCTGCCTGGACGACGAAGATCTTAAAAAAGCTGTGGACAGTCAGAGAACTTGCGTCAAAGCTAGGCACAAATCATAAGACAGTTTCCAGGCATTTAAAATTGATTGGAAAGGTAAAAGAGCTAGATTCCTGGGTTCCGCACAAGCTGAACGAACGTCAGGGTGTCGACGGGGGCGTCTAGCGTCGTATCTTCGGAAGAAAATTTTGTAAACCAACGACGGATGGTTCTTTCATTAGAACTTTCTTCACCAAACGCATGATTAATATTCCTTGCTTTATGGCAGCGGAATGGCCGAGTTTGTACTCATAAAAGGAAATCGCGTATTTCTATGGCCACGATTAAAATTAAACTAAAATATTTATGCCTACTTAGAGAAAAAAAGAAACATAGTAGCAAATAGAGGATTAACAACTGTTTATTACAGATAAAAAATATTTTTCTAGGAACCAACGGACATCGCTTTAATCCTCTATAAAGATTAAGATTTAAAAAATCGAACATTTCATGTGTTACAACCATGGGCGTACCCAGGATCAAAACTAGGGGGAGGCATAGTCAGATCATGGTCGTCCAGGGGGGGGGCAGATCATGGTCGTCCAGATTGTGACATAGCTATTTTTTATATAGAGGGGTAAAGCCTTCGAATTAAAGGCCTAAAAACCCTCGAGTCCTAACAAAAAGAATCATTTCCCGTCGCCATCCACCAATTTTGTTTCGTTTCATCACTTTATAAACATTTAATTTTTTTTTTTGTTGCTTCTAGGGGGGGGCAGCTGCCCCCCTCTGCCCCTCGCTGGGTACGTCCATGCCACCTTACTCTACAAGTTAAAATTCAGGTGTTTCTTTTTGTGAGTTTTCAAATAATCTAACTTGTAAGACTAAATTTCTTAATTTACAATCCTGATTTATCTTTTGCACAAAATTTTAAATAGAAATGATTTGTTTTGTTAATCTCATAAAGAAAATATATATTTTTTATATCTGCCGCCTCGCCACACCTCTAGGTTCTTTTTATGGTTAACACCAAAACAAAAAGCTAAATAATTTGAAATAATCTAATTATAAAAAATATAAAACAATTAAAAATTCTAATTGAATTGAATTTGGAGATTCAATTCAATTATATGTTTATGATCTGTGATATCCACTAAATATCACATAAAATTGTCATCCTTGTTCTAGCATTTCTGTCAGGATTATTACAGGCAGGGAATAAACGGGAAGGGACATCATGTAGTAAAAAAAGTGGTGTGTTTAAAAAATCTGATACAGCGACCCCTTAAATTAAGGTTATGAATGTAATTTCACGTTGTTGACACTTTTTTTTACAAATGGCCGATATGGGTGTTGTTGTTTGCCAGTTATTTGAGGCTTGGTGCCTAGTGCGCATGCTCACGCGAACCAAGCAGGCGACACTAGCCCCATCTCAGAATAAGGTTGTCGTTCATTAATTCATTCTGAACATAGGAACTAAATCTCTAAAAGCACTCCAAATTCTTCCATAGGCTTGTCCCCCCCCCCTGATTGCAGGAAACTATTTCTGTACGGTACTATCCTCCGAGAAATAAACTTAATACTTTTATTTTATTAATTTGTCCATCCTTTGAACTATTAAACGTCCTAATTCAAATTGTTTAAAAAATGTCTTTGATCAAGCAAGAAGACATTTCAAACCATGATATCAAATACCCCATTCATATTGGTAATTTATTTTTATTTTATAACCTCAATCTCATCTTTCATTTATTTGTAGTAATTCGTTTTCTTTTTAAATCACATAATCGTACGTTTACATAAATTAATTTATTCCTTTGTGCTTTTAATGCCGAAAGAAAATTTTGCATGAAATTTTATTTGTCCATCTCATAGTCCTCAAAGGCTTATATATATATTTTTGAAAAGATCTCAAGCCTATAAGAAATGAAGATGGACAAATACAATTTCATCCGAAACTATTCCTTCGGCATTTGGCATCCAAAGGCTTTGTTTTTGCTGCAGCCCTACTTGCTTTTGCATATTTCTAAACAGTGTTGGGCAAATTAAGTATATTTTGATTTGTCTACTTCATAATGTAGACAAAGATGTAGACAATGTAGACAAATGTGTCAGCGCTTGTTTTCATTGGCTCTCATCTCAGATCAGTGATCTGTCATTTCTAGAAACAGCCTAGAAATTCATATACATAAAAATGTCTAAACGTGGAACTAACCAATAAACAGACATTTTAATGAATTAGTTACGAACACTAAATAAATTATATATATATATATATATATATATATATATATATAATATAAATTGTTCAAATCACTCTTTACCTATTGATTTCGTGTATATTAGTATCTAAAAATTATATTTATGACTATACATAAAAAATTATGGTGTTGTTAGTCCCGCCAAATTTTTAAATTTTAATTGTCTACTTTGTCTACATGGATATTGTTTATTTGTCTACATACATTGTCTACGCGTAGACAAATTCACATCCGAAACGATTCCTTCGGCATTTGGCATCCAAAGGCTTTGTTTTTGCTGCAGCCCTATTTGCCTTTGCATATTTCTAAACATAAACAGCAACTCTCTCCAAATAATATTTATTCATTTTATATAAACGTTGGTGCCGACTTCTTTGTCACCATCAATAAATACTTTAGAAGCCCTCAAAGATAAGGATAAACACTTGCCGACTTTAAAATAGAATTTTTCTTATTTGAGGGTTTTAAGCTTCCATAAAAATTAATTCACAGACACATATTTTGTTTAATTCTTTTTCAATTTCATTTGTTTTTCCAATAGGTCCAGTCTTCCCATGTATTTTTTGTAAAACCAACTTTATAAATTTATATTTTCTATGGAAGCATTCTAAAAAATGTTTATTAAACGTTATACAAAGCATGGACAAAAGAAATTTTGATTTCATCAAAAAACGATCAAAAAAAGGTAAACGTAATGCAATTGATAATTTGTATTCATTTTATTTTATATTTTTTATTTTTGATTAATATATTTCATTTTCAGAAAAAGAAGAAACTTTAGAGAAAAGCAAGAAGGACGAATTCAAGAAAAATGATAAGGAAAATTCTCAATCAAATTCTAAAAAGAAGAATTTGAAAACATCATTCGCCAACAAAAGAATACATTCGAAGAGAACTCACATATGTAATATTTGTTCTAAACAATTTAACAGAAAATTTAATCTCAACACACATTTAATTACACATTCTGGTAAAAAAGAATATAAATGTGATATTTGTTCTAAACAATTCAATCAAAAATGTTATCTCAACAAACATTTATTACGTATTCATTCTGGCCTAAAAGAATATAAATGTGACATTTGTGCAAAACAATTCAATCAAAAATGTCAACTCAAAAGACATTTACCTATTCATTCTGGCCTAAAAGAATATAAATGTGATATTTGTTCTAAACAATTCAATCAAAAATGTTATCTCATCCAACATTTACGTATTCATTCAGGCCAAAAAGAATATAAATGTGATATTTGTTCAAAACAATTTAATTTCAAAAACAGTTTAAATCGACATTTAGTTATTCATTCTGGCCTAAAACAATATAAATGTGATATTTGTTCTAAACAATTCAATCAAAAATGTCATCTCATCCAACATTTACGTATTCATTCTGGTCTAAAAGAATATAAATGTGATATTTGTTCTAAACAATTTAATATAAAATCTAATCTCAACAGACATTCACGTATTCATTCCCGAGAAAAAGCAAATAATAGAAATATTGTCGGCCCTCGATAATTCAATTTTTCCTAATCCGAGCTCTTCAACTTGTAAACTTCGGTAAATCGAAAAAATGCTGTGTATTTAGATACGCACAATAACTCGAAATCTTTTGGACAAAGTGTCCAAGGCAAAAGTACGTCTAACTCAATACCTCCGAAAAAAAAAATTTCGCGGCCGTGGATAGTGAGACGAAAAAAAAGATACCACCAAAACTTTCAATTTTTCAACATCAACGTTGCAGTTCCCGAACTCATGTGTCGTATTTAAATTTTTTAATAGGTATTTTATCAAATTGTCATAAAAGAATTTTTTGAATTTTGACTAACATCTAAGTATGATTATCTTGTATTATATACTTTATGTATATACCAGGTATTTTTTTTCAGTTCTGATAATAGCCGAAACATGTTAACGCTATCTATTTGTAAACCAAAAATAAATATTATTGAACAAAAATATATTTAAAATACCGTATATATTGCAGTACCTGAGCCCCGAGGGGCTTTATTAAAAAAATGCTTATATATTAATATATTAAAGTGAAACTTTTATTTTATCCCCTCATCTAGGGGGGGGGGGGCAGCTGCCCCCCTCTGCCCCTCGCTGGGTACGCCCATGGTTACAACCCAATTACTTTGTGATTGTAAGGAATTTTTCTATTCGATTTAATTAAATTCAATAGAAACTTTCTTAATAGGATTTTTTTTTATATGACTAATTAAATCATTATGGTAATTAATTTCTTGAAAATCCAAAAAAAAATTCTCTAAAGATATTTTTTTAAGTGCTTCTAAAAATTTTGATATTTTCATTTAATTAATATTTAAATATTATACAATTTAATTTTAATTCAAATAGCCGACAAAAGTGAGGGTGCCGCCGGGAGACGAACCACGGAACCATCGATATGTACTCAGTGTGCTCTACCACTGGACCACAGCATGGCATTCGGTTATTTGAATTCACTCAGACTACTATAATATTCATCGTGAGAAATAGGCACAACTTCGTAGCCACAAATTTCTCCGTCAACCAGGCGCATCCAGTGAGTGAATTCAAATAACCGAATGCCGTGCTGTGGTCTAGTGGTAGGGCACACTGAGTAGCTATATATCGGTGGATCCGTGGTTCGACTCCCGGGGACACCCTCTCTTTTGTCAGCTATTTGATTTAATAAACATTAAATTGTATGAATTTTGTTCACGGGTTCAAGCGTGATATATCAGTACAATATATAATTTCTTATGTATTATATATATATATATATATTGATTTCTTATTTTTATATTTAATTATAAATTCATTTATTAATTATTTATTAGAGTTCACTTAATCTATTTTCATTACCATCAATATTTGATTAATTGATGATAATTAGTGGTTCCTTATTTTAATAAATAATATATGAAGATAGTCTAGAATGAAAATTTAATGAACCATCAACTTTGTTTTTTGATGGAATCCTTTTTCAAACGCTATTAGAATATTTAACAAGTTGGCAATAAATAACGGTCTAAAGATGATCCGGGATCGGCAGGTGTGTGGCAAGCTGCGGGTTCCCAGGCATTTGTGGGGTTCCTTTTGGAGGTATGCCCCCTTCTCATTCCCACCCTTACAGTTAGAATTCGCAAGGCATTCGAACTCGGGCACAAGTCGCAATTATCCAGAGTCGTGTCAATTTCTTAAAATCTACTTTTTATTTTTTTTACTTTCTTCCACTTGTAAAACAGGTGGTTCAAATGTCTATCAAATGGAAATTTGTCCTAATTCTTTATCTTTATAGTTCTATATGGAGAATATCTACATATATTAATATATAAGTTACTACTTATATTAGATACTAGCCATGCCGCCCGCCTACAGAGAGTTTCTTGTCTAGCCAGGGGGGCTTTCCCCCTTGAACTCCTTCCTCCTACTGTTACGGGCCCGCCTATGGCAGATCCTAATCTTTCCTTTTCTATCTAAGTCCTTTTTAATATATTTCGTTTTAAAATTACAAACAGATTAACAATTATAGATTAAAAATTCAGGAATCTGGGTGTTCGATTTAATTCTGTTTTGAGCTGGAAAGATCAAGTTTTGGATATTTCCAGAAAGGCCTATAGTAATTATATTGTCTTAAAAAAAGTAAAGAGTGTCTTCCATTAAGTATTAGATGACAGTGTGTTCAATTCATGTCAGGGGCGTATATAGAAATTTTTTCGGGGGGGGGGCCGAACTCAAAAATTTTTCTGCGGAAAATTTTTTTTAAGAAACTATTTTTTTTCACACGAAATTTTTGCGGAACATTTTTTCTATTGAGAACCAAAGTTGTCCATCCTGCGGAAAAATTTGTTGCGCTGATGTCTGTATATCCCTATATATTTATATGTGTTTGGGAAATTTCGGGGGGGCCCGGGCCCCCTCGCCCCCCCTTATATATGCCCCTGATTCATGTATTAGATTCATATTCGATGTGCCGATTGACCAGCACATTACACCCTATTATAATCGTAATAATTGAGGTTAGCTTAAATTAAAAAAAGAAGAGGGAGTGGGGAGTTGTGTGTTTAGGACATTGAAGAACAAGAGGCCGGTATACCTTTAAGAGAATTTTAAGTTAATAGGGGTGGAGGAATGAACTTCAGGGCATGTCCGCTCGATTTGCGGATGCCATTCCACCCGACAGCAACATTTGATAACTCTTTTTTAGTGGCCTCTGTAAGATTGTAGAACGGGATTCCTGAGAAAGTTAGGTCAGTGAGGAGTTTATGCTCTTTTAAAGAGAGATACTTTAATTATCTGATGAATGAGTAGAAATGTTTGTTAAAAAATAACTGAAGGGGAGAATCGCGCTATTTGAGAGCAGAAGAGGAAAACAGGGTTTATTTTATATTAAATTTTTATTATCATACTTTTCGAAATTCTGACGGTAAGTTGGTCAAACAGTTAGGAAAAGAATACATTATATTTAGGGAATTCTATAGTTCTCTAGCTTTCCAAAAAATCATTCATTGGTAAAAATCCATTTATTATTAACCAAATAAAACCAAACCAAATAAACAAAAAAACAATTAACAGCCTGGTGAAAAACACTTTGGTTGCCTATCTTTTAGGCGAAACTAGAGTTCACGGGAATTAACTATTTATAAATATTTAACTATTTGGTTCATAATTTCGATAATAATTAATAGATTTTGCAAAGCTAAAGAACTATAGGATATCTCAAATATATTATATATTTTTTGCATTCAGGGATGGTTAAAATTGTATTAGGGATGTCAAAAGTTGAAAAAAAAAACTGATTAAAAATTCCTTTTTTCTAAACTTTTAGCCGTTTCAACACATAACCACCTCCAATTGGGCTGAAACTTTATCTTTCTATGTAATTCAACGACCTGGATATTTTTAAGGGGTAACGGCTTAAAAAAAATCTAGAAAATTCAAAACAAGAGAGGCTTTAGAGAACATTTTCTATTAAAATTTAATTTTCTCTAATCTCTAAAACTAAAGGTGATGGGAAAAAACTGATGGCATTTTTGAAATCAGGGCTACCCATATACCTAGGAATAGCTCTAAATTTCAATTTTTACTCTTCTATTTTATTTAAATGTAATAATTACCACACGCTGTTAGTGGTTCGGAGGCAAAAAGACCCCTTGGCAAGACACATAACAAGGTAAAACACATACCCGCTGACTAGGTGCAATGTCCGCCTTCGGCAGATGGTATATTATAAATAGAGACCGGACAAAAAGCATAAAAAAATGGAAAAAAGTGCTTAAAAAAGCATAAAAAACTTGAATAAAAAGTTGTTAAATAAGCATATAAGTTGAAAAAAGCATCTCATAAGCAATTTTTACTCATACCAATGGCGTATACAAATTTTTTTTTAAAGAAACTAAATTTATTCCGCCCCGCCCTGCGAAATTTTTTTTTTTTGCGGAACCAAATTTTTTCACCCTGCGGGGTTTTTGGAAAATTTTTTGGGGAGGGGCGCCCCCCTTATAAACGTCCCTGGTGTATGCGTGTGTGAATAAGAAAAAGTTTTTTAATAATAAAAAAAAAAAATTACAAATATCCGTAAAATAAGTTCAAATAAGCACGAAAGGGAAAAAAGCATGAAAACTCAAAAAAAAAAAAAATGCAATCTCAATGCACTTAGTTTTTCCTAATTCTTATATAAATTAAATATCTAATGGTTGCTTATAAAATTGAGCAATAAGCATTTTGCTTAAAATCCGGTCTCTAATTATAAAATTATATTGATTTCTGATTACATATATGCATATACATCCTCAATATATAAATAAAATAAAATTTATTAGCAGAACGAGATATTTCCCAAATACTAATATTTAGACAAAACAAACGAAAAAATAAGTTGTCTTTTTATTCTCTACATAACGAGTCGAACAAAAAATTAAAAAAAAGAAAAGAAAAAATACAATAGGCGGTTGATTGTCTCTATGAAGGCATTGTAGGCGCTATGCAATGGATGAATGCAACGCGCATTAATCATTGCATTTTCTGGCTGATGTGTATTAGAATCACGTTCATCCACTTTGATGCAGTTTTGGGTTTTGGGGCTCCCTCCCCCTTCGAAATGAGAAGGGTTGTGTGTCGCTTCGCTTTTGGTCAGATACAATGAACAATAAATTATATTCAGCTATGATGTAATTTTTAATTCCCTCCATTCCTGATGGATGTTGATGTGACCACAGAACACGTCACGCTTTCGCCGAAAAACACGCATGCGTATTTATTTATCTATTTTGGCGAAAAGATTGTCGCCAAATTGTTTCAGATTACAGTATTTAGTAGGGGCTAAAGGCCTATTAGTGATTCTCTTCTGTTTTTTTGTTTTTTTTTAATAAAAAAATAGGCCTATATTAATTATGGGAAAAAAAAACATTCTTCCAAATTAATTTTATTTTATTAGATAGAACAAAGTTTTTTTAATTTTTTTAAGGTCTGATGTTATTTAGATGCCGTGACTAGCTGGTATATCAATCAATGATATATTGATCAAATAATAATTCAATAACATCAATAAGGGTGTAAAACTTAACATTATATATGCAAAGGAATTTAAATAAATATTAAGAAATGAACTCCACAAAAATAAACACATTGCTTTTCTATTTGCGAATGGTAGAGGGGGGGAGGACCACAGACGCGTCAAACCAATCAAAAACGGGTACGCAAAAATCTTTTGGGGGCGGATCAGCCATCTTGTCTATTCCAATAACCTTAGTTATAATCAGTGGGGATTTTCAGGACGTTATATATTAGGATGGGCCGAAAAAACTGATTTTTTTTTTTATTTCGAAGTTGTAATAGCGCGGAAGTTGCGAATTATATAGTCAAAAAAAAAAATTATCAAAATCGGTTGACCACTCCCGGTCGTGCATAGGACTTAAAGTTTGACAAAATATGAAAAAAAAAACTTCATTTTTTAAAATTTTTGAATTCACACCATAATAAAAGACAATTGTCTTATGTTCAAAAATAAAAATACTATAACTATTACGTTAAAAAAGTATATTAAAGATAAAAAAAAAAAAAAACTCGTAAAAATATAACTTTTTCATTGTTTTGACAAATTTGGGTTTATGCGCGACCGGAAGATATCAAGTTATCTAAACCAAATTAAAACACAATGTTTTTAGGCTCTTTTTGAAGATGTTACAAACTATTATTAATACATTACGAAAACATCTAATTCAAAATTAAAAAAATTAAAAAAATAATCACAAAAATCAAGTTTTGTTCACATTTTGTGAAACTTTAGGTCTTATGCACAACCGGAAGATGTCAACCGATTTTGATATTTTTTTTTTTTTTTTTTTTGTCTATATAATTCGCACCTTTTACAACTTCCAAATACAAAAATAAGTTTTTTCGGTCCACCCTAATATATATAGGCCTACAGTGTATATACGGTAGCTACGCCACTCTTCTCAGAGTTTTATATTATCATAAAAATAAAATATCCAAGTCTTTTTATAAATTTGTTTTTAAAATATGAGAATTGTCAAAATTAATTAATGAATTTAACTTCTATTTATACATAATCGGAGATTTGAATTTAAATAAAAGGACTAATATTAATATTCACTAGTAAAAATGTAAACAAATCTTAAGGCGTTTTTTTTTTTTTTTTTTGTATGTGGAAAATGTAAATAAACAAATAGCAATTGTATTTTTAATATATCTTGTGCATGACGAGATTAGGTTCATGCCTCAGTCACTTAGGCTATGGTTTATCGCCGTCAGGAGATTTGTTTTGGCTAATCTAATGTCTGGAATAGGAGAGCCAAGAAAGACCAGGCAATAAATTACTGTTTGTTTGTCAGTTACTCGAATGAGATGTTTGTTAGTAAAGGAAACCTTACGCTAGATTAGCTAAAACAGTCAAAGCCTATTCTTAATTAGAAATCAAAGATTTCCAACTGGAAGGATAACATATTTTATATGATAAATTACTTAAAATTCAATCTGATATATAAGCTATTTAAGATTTTCAGATTATGAAAATAAAAGTTCATTCAGATAGAATTTTTAACTTGAAATTGGTCCATTTCCTTCAATTATATTTATTTCAGATGTTCTTTGAAAATCTTATTCCGGAAATTAAGTAGAGATTTTTAAGTATCTATAGAGAATAACATTTAATTATTCCAGGGCAGATTGTAAGAAGCCTATAAGATAAGTCAACAAAGAATCAAAATTTTAATAAATAAGAAATTAAAGAGACTCACTGACTGACTGACAATTATCGCACAGCCTAAACTGTAAGACTTTGAAAGCTGTAGTTTGGCATTTAGAGTCCTTTTGTGTCATAGGCGTTATTTAAGAAACGATTTTCCGAAATTCAGATTTTAAGGGCACTAAATGGTCATTTATGGGTATTTTTTTGATTTTAAATAACTTTTAAACGAGTTCAGATATCAATTTGCTTTCTTCGCTAAAAGCTTCCGTAAATGAGCAATTTTTTTAGCATTTCATATTTTAGTTTTAGCAATTTAGTTCATATATTTATTTTTTTTCTAATTGAAAAGAAATAACAGCAACTAGTTGGCTGTCATTTTTCGGAGGACCCGATCGATTAGCTAACTATGGTGTGGGGACAGGGACAGGGGACGCACGTTTCTCCCCCTGGGCTTTCTTTGTTAATTACAAATACGTGATCTTGGCCTATCTTATCTCTAGCTCTCTAAGGTGTTCATTGCTAAAGGGTGTTTTAGAAAATATAAATAATTCGAATAAGCATTAAGCATCATAGGGTGGATTCCCGCAGAGGCGTACCGAGGGAGGGGGGGGGGCGCCCCAGGCCCCGAGCCGGCATAGGCCCCCAAATATTTGTCTTTGAGAGGCCCGGGGACTGGGATGGATTGATATGAAAAAATTTAGTGTAGAAAAATAATAGAAAAATTAGATTTCTAATCATCACCTATTAATTTTATCCAATTATAACTAGGAACCGACCGAATATTCGGTTTCGGTTACGGTTTCGGCCAGTTTTGGCCAAAAATCAAGGTTTCGGCCGTAGTTTCGATTTCGGCCAAAAAGTAGCCGAAACTTTCGGCCGGCCGAAACTTGAGTCTTAAAAAAAAAAAAAAGGTCAAATGATTTGCACTTGAAGGAGAAAAATTTTTGTCTCCCTAAAAAAAAGGTAAAATGATTTTCATGGAGGGAAAAAATTTCAAAAAAAAAAATATAAAATTTTTTTAAGGAAATACAAGTTTCGGTTTCGTTACGGTTTCGGCCGAAACTAAGGTTGAGGCCGAATATTCGGTTTCGGTTTCGGTTTCGGCTGAAAATCTTGTTTCGGTCGGACCCTAATTATAACCATCTAACAAAAAACAAACAAAATTAAAATATACCTTTCAATATATAAAGCAAATTCATATTAAGAAAAAATAACTAGCCTTTGAGGGCGAGGGGGGGGGGGGGGGCAAAGCTCAACTGGAGGGCCGTTTTCTATTATAGCTTTTTTTTTTAAGTAGGCTATACGCATGTCATTTGACTTTTTTGTTAGTATTCGAATCTCGTTCGAGCAATTTTTTTGTAAATTTTCTCCGGATTTGTGATAAAAAATGAATTTATAATGAAATTTCTAAAAAAAAATCCTGAGATTCCGGGAAAAAAAGTCCGAGATTTAGGTAAAAAGCTGGAAAGGCTTGATGCGCCTGGGGCGGGGGGGGGGGGGCGAGCGCCCCCTTCGCCCCTACCTGGATACGCTACTGCCCCCCCTTTTTAATCGTCACAGACACTTTTAATCAACATAATTTTAAATAAATAAGCCATCGACTACTGATTATGATTTAAACCAGCGTTTTCCAAACTGTGAGGCGCGGATTAGTTTAAGGGGAGGCGCGAATATTAGCCACAGCGAGCAATTTTCCAAACTCAGCCAAAATTATTTCTTTAATTGTGACGTTTAGGCCACTAGTCTAGGCCATCTTCAAGGCCGGAGGCGAGAATAAATGAAATTTTAATTTCAAAATTAAAATTGTCATTTTTCATTCAAAATTAAAATTTCATTTATTCTCGCCTCCAGCTCTTAACCGAAACGTCACAATAATTTTGGCCACATATGACTAGGAATTTATATTTTTTAGCATTAAAAATTTTTGTTTTGATGAATACGAAATTGGTTAAATAGAAAAACACTTGTTGATATAGGAAAATTTAAATTAAAAAACTTGGTTATAAACGTGAATGCCGAGATAGTACAAGTATTTATACCAATAAACAAATTTAAACATATCACGAAGTGTTGTATATTTTACAAAATGGGGGAGGGGGAGGCGTCATATGATTAAATATTTTTAAGGGAGGCGTTGTAACATAAAGTTTGGAAACCACTGATTTTAAACCTTGCTGATTAAACCGTACCAAAGTGTCTGCGATGAAATGTCGGGTCTGTTCCTGTATGTATTTTTTTATGGTGGTCTGTCTGTGGGTGGGTGGATGTTCAATTTTAAGCATGAAGGAATTGAGCTATGGGACTGAAATTTTATATATAAGTTAAACACACCCCGTGAGCGTGAAAATAAGCTTTTGATTAAATTCGGCCAAAGAGTACTAGTACTTTACTGATGTACTTTTTCAGTTTTTTCGATTTTCTCAAATTTTTTTTAAATTCATAAATCAATTATTTTTTAGATGCTCTTTAAAATGTATATTCTCATTTTGCCTCTGAATTCAAATGTTTCGTACTGTCGGGAACTAAATATATGTCGAGACAAAAAATCTGATTTTTACTTCCTCTTATCTATATATACTGTATATGTTAATAAATATATTAATATAGAGAGAAAGTATTCAATTCATATAAAAAATTCGATGTCAAGATTTTGATAGAAATACATGTTTTGAGGTCCTCTGAGTTCAAAAAAGTGGGTCTTCTCGCAAAATGGTTTCTGTATATGTGTCTGTAGACATCTTACATCTTGAATTCTACTATACCGTCTAAAATAATTAGGTCTATGTGTCGAGACAAAAAATCTGGTGTGACAAGAACAGAACACAATTTTCGATTACAGAAGGTAAGAGAAAGTTGTGTGCTGTGAGACATTCACACCAGATTTTTACTTTCTCTTAGCCTATATATGAAATCTATAGAGAGAGAAAGTATTGCGATCATGTCAAAAATTCGATGTCGAGATTTTTTTTGAATTCACAAAGCAGCAGCTTAAATCCGCCTTTGCTATCAAATATTTAACATTTTTGGAAAAAAGACTTTTAATTGGAAGTGGTTTTTATTCTTAATATCATAAAAGGATTTGCCTTTTTATGGCTAGCTATTTTTAGCTTTTTTTTTTTAACAAAACAAAAGGATCAAAATTGATATAAGTAAATAAATAAAAAAAAGATTAATATTAATTGAGTTTGAAAGATTATTAATAACAAATTAATGAATACAAAATTTGTTAAATATAAAAACACTTGTTGATATAGAAAAATTTAAAAATTAAATTAAAACACTTGGTTATAAGGGTGAATGTCGAGATAGTCCAAGTATTTATACCAATAAACAAATCTAAACATATCACGAAGTGTTGACACAATTTTTGAAAAAGTTATACATAGTTTATAATATTTATTTATTTTTAAAGGTCTTTTTCGGCATCTAATGCTATTTAGACCCCATCTCTATTTATTTCAAATGGTTTGTAGCCAAACCAAATGAAAAATTTTTTATCGCTTGTGACGGGAAGTGACCGGGGCCCCGGCGCGAGAAGCTACTGTCTTCTCTCTGAGCCACGGGTCACGGGCAATAATATTTAATTAAATAAAAAAAGTTATTTAAAAATTTGTCAAAATTCCCTAAACCTAGGGTTACCATAATTTATTGAGGCCTGACGGACAGACAACCCGATGGTCAGGGGTATGGAAAAATTTTTTAAAAATTAGGTTCTGAAATCTGAGTTAAAAATTCAGATCCTGAGACGTGAAATATATTATCAAACTTAGCTTGATTTATAAGCATTTTAAATTCAAAAATAAATATTATGGGGCACCAAAGGTGCGACGCGGAGTAAAATTCCTCAATTTGGCCACGTTTTTAGTTCATATTAGTAAAATCCGGACATTTCTCAGATCCGGACGCCAAACCGGACAAAATTATAATTATAGCCCCCCCTGCCCCCCCCCTGTCTGCGGCCCTGCCTACAAGTCGCAAACTGAGATAATAGAATAAAATTGAGAATTGACCAGCTGGCATTGTAAACCTATTTCAGATATTATCTTCTCGTCTTCTCTCAGTTTATTAGTATATATGTCGCAAAAGAAGAAAAAAATTTTAAAATAATAATTTGATAAGGGCAATAAAATTTTAAACGAGCTTTTAGGGGGCTTGTAATCTTAAAAGAAAGTAAAAAATAAAAGGAATAAGATATGATTTCGGAAGAAACAAAACAGCAAACGTTTTTAAGAACCTTCTGTTAAATTTGTGCAAATATTATTATTTTAATTAAACATGGTCCATTTATTATGAAAGATTCAAGTTCATTTCCTTCTTCTGTGTAAATTTTAATAGATTCTTAAACATTCTGAGAATTTCAAAGCGCACAAGAGCCCATGACAAGGGCAAAGAGTAAATTTAATAAAGAGCCGTACGCTGGCGCCATCCTGGCGGTGACTCGGATGAACTAATTAACCTTTATTCTAAATTCTATTTACACGTATAATACACTTGTATTTTTATAATAAATGGTCCAGATAAATAAATAATATTAATTTTACTCACTATTTAATGTGAAGAGATGAAATGAAAGGGTTGTCTTGATATACACACAATCACAAACACTAACATTATGTTAACACTTCACTATCTCAAATTCAACTAATAAAGGAGATGTCGACCAGACTGAAATACCGCTTGTTGAGTGACGTAACAATTTTCTCGGCTTCTGATTGGTTAAAGCCTTTCTTGTTGTTAGCCTAGCCCGCCAAGGCATCAAGGGATCCCGCCAATATTATTCATTAATATTTCTTTTTTTATTATAATTAAAATATAAAACTAACCTATTAAAAGAAAAAAAAAATTAAATTTTCAATTCAAAAATAAATAATTCATTTTTTGATGGAATATAAAAAAACTTTATTTGATATGCCAATTTGAAATATACGTATATGATTATTTCTCTTGACAAACTTTGATGACATCTCGTTAATTATTTCAATAACCTGTTTCTAAGCAATCGAGACCGGTTTGGAGAATGACGTCATCCATTGTTTCTCAGAAGGAATTAAAGAAAATAAATATATTTTTAGATTCCACAAATTAATAAAGCATTAAAATAATTTTTAGTAGGCTCTAAGTTGAATAATCTGACAGCGGCGTAACTAGCCTTTGAGGGAGGGGGGGGGGGGGCAAAGCTCAACTGGGACGCCGTTTTTTGTGCCGAAAAAGATATTTAATAAATAAAAAATAAAAATTATTCTAATTTTGCTAATGCCTGTAATCGTTGTATAGTGAAAAGTGCAAAAGCAGCCAGAAATAAAAGCCTCGAACCAATCGAGACGTTTCGGGTTTTATTGTTCCATCTTTAATCTTTAAACATTATCTTCGCTACCGTGGTTAATTATAGGACCACAATACATGCATATTAACAGTATTTTGTTCTAACAAAATAAACGAGAGACAACATTGCGGGCAAAATTTACTCACAATCCTGTTCATGTGCGTATTGTGTTCCTATAACTAACACCAGGAACCGAGACAGTGTTGAAAGACTGAAGATGGGAAAATAAAATTGACCCGAAACGTCTCGATTGATTGAAGCAAACGGAGGCTTTTATTTCTAACTATTCCTGCTCTTTTCACTATAATTATTATTTGTCAAATAATAAATTAAAAATTATTTAAAAAAATTAAATGATAAAATAATTCCTTGCCAGATGTCCACAAGCGTTTCGATTAGCTAGAGCAGGAGTGACCAACCTCTGGTCCGCCTTGAACATTTTTGCGGCCCGCGAAATTCAACACCCTTTTTACAAAATATATTTATTTTATTTTTTACACCATAAATAAATGTCTCTAGTGGGTCTAAATCTAATAAAGAGATACCTGGGCTAGAGGAAGCTCTATTTTAAAGGAATAATCCAACATTTAACTCATACTCAAATAATTGACGATTTTACATTGTATTAAAATAAATAGGATACTAACATGAAATTAGTTTAGAGAATGGTGGGTTTTGTCTCCTCTCTCCTCTACTCAAGGGCGGATCCAGAGGTGTTTCTCGGGGGGGGGGGGGGGGGTAATCTGGTGTGACTCGTCGCACAGCACCAGAGGCGTATATAGAAATTTTTTCGCGGGACCAAAAATTTTTTCATGTGCCGTTCGCAGAACCAAAAATTTTTCCCGTCCGGAAAAATATTTTACCTTTTTATTAGAGACCCTAAATTTTTTTCTCCCGCGGAACCAAAAATTTTTTTATGTGCCGTTCGCGGAACCAAATTTTTTCACATGTTCCGTTTGCGGAACCAAAAATTTTTCATGCTACGTTCGCGGTTTCTAAAATTTTTCCCGTTTTTTCAAATCTCGGGGGGGGGGGTAATTACCCCCTTTACCCCCCCCCTTGTATCCGCCCTTGCCTCTACTCTATAATGTACGTACTAAAATTTTGAACTGGGAAGAAATTTTAAATTCTAAAATTAAAAAGTAAAAATAAATTTGTATTAAAAGTAGGGAGGAATATTAATTTTAGTATACTGGCCTAATCCACCACTATAATATCAATCCCTCCATTGAGTTTTATTTTTATCTTTTTAAAATTTTATAAGCCTTTCTACTTTTTTTGTGAGAGAAACAAATTGGCCAACTCTTCTATGGGAAATTTAATTAACGCAATAAACCGGGTTCGAAATTCTCCCTTTTTTGGAATTTTTTCCAAGGGTGTTCATTGGAATAACATTATCGTAGACAATAAGTAAATTTAGAATTGATAACATTTAATTGGGTCGGCTGTTTCCTACCGAAACATATCAATTTGGCTAAAGTGGTCCTCTGGCTTCGGTTCCGTTTTGGTCCGTTCGGGTCCATCGCGTTCTTTTTAATTGAATAGAGAGACTTGGCGCTATTTATTTGTGATCTCCTTTTCGCCCCCCCTCCCCCTTGATACGATAGATATCCCTAATTGGTTTGTTAGTTCGTTTCCCTTCATATCCTCGTATTAATACATAATTACAATTGCTGTTTATTAATCAATCGAAAGGATTAATCGATAATGAGATATCTTCTACTTCAAAAGACACATTTTATTATTAGACTGTTTAAATTTAATGCCAAAGAATTGACAGTTGCCAGGCCTCTGGTCTCCGGCATAAAAAAAAATCACTCTCTTATATGAAAAAATCTGGTGTGACTGGTCGCACCAGATTTTTTATGTCGAGATATATTTAGTTGCCCATAGCACCTAAGTTCCAAACTTGACCACGCGATTCATAAATGGCGCTGAGCTACGAATGCTTCCACATCAGTAAAGTGTACTTCAAAAAATTTTCACGAAAAATGTCACTGATATAGACCTACTTATTAAAAAATAATAGTTGATTTATGAGTTTTAAACAGAGTCGTAAAATTGAAAAATCGTTAGAGTAGATTTTGAAAAAATTAGTAAAAACTAAACAAGTACATCAGTAAAGTACTAGTACCCGAATTATAGGTCGTCTAACTAATGATGTACTTATTATATTTTTAAAAAATGTATGCAAACAATTAATTACTGCACTCTGTACCCTCAAGTTAAGTAATGCTCAGTAATTTTCCATTAATTTTACTTTCTCTTACCTTATATATGAAATATATATATAGAGAGAAAGTATTGCGATCATGTCCCAAATTCGATGTGGAGATTTTTTTGATGGATATACATGTTTTGAGGTCCCTTGAGTTCAAAAAAGTGGGTTCCGCAAATTGGTCGGGGTGTGTGTGTTTGTCTGTGTGTGTGGACATTTTTGACCATGAAGGAAATGAGCTAGGAGGTTGAAATTTTATAGTTAAGTTTGGCACCCTCCGAACTCGTGTGAATAAGCTTTTAAACGAAATCAGCCAAAAAGTACTAGTACTTTACTAATGTACTTTTTTAGTTTTTTTCGATTTTCTCAAAATTGGCTTCAACGAGTTTTTTTTTTTAATTCATAAATTAACTATAAAATATTTTTTTAGATGATCTTTAAAATGTATATTCTCATTTTTTGACTACAAATTACTCGAGAAAAGACTCCGACTTTGGTCTTTTCAAATTTATTTTATCGACTTTTAAAGTGAGATTATTTTGATTTGAGGCTTCTAGAGGTTACACTTCTCTCATTCCCTTGCTCTTTGGAGGTCATCCATTCCGAGCTTCAGTACAGCTCGGCATTGCTTAACAATAATAATCTCTATTGCTTTTCTGATAAAGGAATTAGAAAAATCAAAATATTCCCTTGAAATATTAATAATATTTAAATAATTTATATAAACAAAATTGTTTTATTCATCATTCTGAACACCTTTTGTTTAAAAGAAATTTCCTAATTTGAACATTTAAACAATCATCTTTAGGGGACAATATTATATCTCAGGTTAGTTAGTAGATTGACAGACACAGACGTCTGCGCGCCTTTCTATTTTTGGATGAAGACGTCACTCCCGATTGTCGTCTTTTATGATCTCGTTGACCTTGGCCAGTTGGCTTGCATTCGATCTGCTTTCTCTTTCACTCTCATTATAATAGAAGATATGAGTCTGTAGATTATTTGAATAAAATCTGAAAGTATTAATGAATGTGCATTTACATATCGATTTTCAGCTCTACGAGGTTGAAATTTTATATTTAAGTTATGGGCCCCCACAGCATATGCGATTTTTCCAAATGGGCATAATTTCACGACCACTTCATTATTTATGAAAAAATATTTTTTAACCAAAGTAATTTAGGTCAGAATTTAGAGGTGGGGGGGGGTGAAAATTTTTGAAAAAATATTCGAAAGCCGAAGAACTCAGTTTCTGACAATAGGCTACTCTAATGGAGCTTCACAATTGACACTCAGTTGACTTGATCAGAGGACAAAGACGTTGTTTTAATAACCAAACTATTAGTAAGTTACAAGTTTTCTATCCATAATGCTGTTAACTGTTAGTTATTAGCTCTGCACCTCGACTGAAAGAGAGCCCAAAACTGAAGCGCAGGGGAGTAGCTAAGGGGGGGGATGAAAGGGTTGAATTAAATTTTCATTATTTTACTTATAAAAGAAAATTTCTTTAAAAGAAATAAATAGGATTTTTGATTTAATTATTATAAATTTTATTTACAGTCTACTTTTCGTTATTCATAAAAATGTTTTGATCTTTTAAAAATTCTAATATTCTTTTTTTCATATTAATAACGAAATTAATTCGTATAAAATTGAATTATTTATGAATCAATTATCGACAGTATGCGAAATGCCAGCTATTAATGTTTTTTCCATCAAAGGAAAAAAATTACAATTTAAAAAAAAGAGATAATTTTCACAGTCAATCATATTTAATCGGTAAAAATAGAACCGATTTTCGTTAATTATTTTTCATTTACCTTTAAAATATAACTTTTTTTGGATCATAATAACCCAAAGCCACATAACTTCAAGCCTTTTGGCAGCTAAATGTATTTTATTAAAGCCGTGCCAGGTTGACGTTTCGGCTTTTCAGATTCATACGACCCCTTAGGCTGTTTTTAAGGAACCCTATCGTACCTTAGAAAAGTATATTTGTATTATTTTTATTTATTTTGTAGTTAATTATTTATTAAAAAAATAAATACTGTCAACGTTTCTACTGTTTATACTGCAGTCGAATAATAATAATATAAACCACAAAAGCTTTAATAAACAAGGTTCTAATGATTATATTAATTAAATTTCGATTCTCATGATTATATTAATAGTATTACACACAAATAAGATTTCAGCCTCTTTTAAAGAAATAATAAGAATTTCGAGTTGATATTATAGCAAATACACACCCCCTGAAGTGAATATGATTTTTTTTTTTTTTTAATAATTCCGTTCTTTTTCAATAAGTATTTAAGCCTGGCACGTTATAGTTGATTTTAATATTACAGACAAATTAAGACCACCAGTGACTGATACAGATGGGGATGATAATTAATAATTAATAAATGGAGATGGTCGGTGCCCTTTGGAACTTTTTACACATTTAAAAACATTTTTTCCGATTCTTATGAAATTTTGTATTTATTTAGGATTCTCTATTGTGTATAAAATATCCAAATATGAGAATAAAATTTTGAAAAATATTCATATTATAATTTATTTTTTTTTTTTCCAAAAAAAAAAAAAGAGGGGCCGCGGGGAGCACACCCCGCACCCCCCGCTTTGCGCGCAGTGGACCTACCCCCCGGTATATATATATTTTTTAAATATTATATATAATTTTTTATTATAAATTAATAGTTTATTTCAAGCAGTAAATCATTTTAAGCGCTTGTAGCAAGTTAACCAAGGTGCTATGGGAAACTATCATAAATATATCTCGGCACAAAAAATAAATTTGGTGTGGCAAGCACAGTACACAATTTTTGGTTACCGAAGGTAAGAGAAAGTTGTGTGCTGTGCGACCAGTCGCACCATATTTTTAACATAGGGGCCTAAATAAATAAGTAAATACTGATAACATAAAGGCATTTGTTGCACCTGATTATGAATATTGATTGAATTTTGAAGTTTTATTTTTGTAGAATTCGCTTCCCTCTCCCATGCATCACGTTAATTCGACTCTTTGAATGACCCACATATAAAATTTTATTACGTTAATTACATAGATAGATAACGGGTGAAAAAATCTAAAAAATATATAATTAAATTTAACGCAATTAAAGCATTTTAATTTGTATAGATTGATGCAATTAAAAAAGGCAGATTTGTACATTTTGTTAGAGAGAAAAGTAAATAAGCATTTAATACAGAGTGAGGCCAAATTTGTTCTTAAAAATAATTTTAAAAAGTTCCATCTTTTAATTAGTAATTGTAGGCTATATGAAAATAATAATTTCCTTCAAGGAAAAGTAAAATTGAATATAATCCCTGCATTCGTCTAAGAGAACAACGAATCAATCTCTCCAATAAATACAATGAATTATATTTATATTCGATATTAGTTTAATGATAACCGTTATTTATTCAATTAATTTAAATTATTGGTAGATACCGCTCTGCACTGTAAACGGGCTACTGGCCCTTGGATTAGCCATGCGATTTGCCCTTCTCCCGTTAAAAAATTAATACAAAATTATATTTTATTTAATAAAACGCAATTGTATAGCTGGGATGTCATATTAATTGATATGAGAAAATGCAGCCATATTTTTTTCCCTTTAGGGCCTATACACAATATATTTATTCTATTTGCACAGCTGACGTTTCGGTTCTATGATTGAACCATCTTCAGAGCTGGCAAAACTTCTTTATAAATGTGTAGATTTTTTGAACATTTTTATTATCATCATCATACTATAACATAAAGCTCTAGGGGATGACTTCCTGTCCCTGCGTGTATGTGCCTATCATGGCGCTGATTGGCCAGAATAAAAGGAAGTTGAGTCAATGATTTAAAACTAAATCAGAGAGGGAAATTTAAAACTTTAATATTATTGAAATTGCTCGCCGAAGACGAGCAAGGGAGTCCAGGTGGCGCAGGCCCCCTGGCAAGTGGAAAAGCCAGCCGAAGGCGGCCACTTGTCATACTATAATATATATAATAATAATATTAAAAATGTATAAAATCCAATTTATAGCTGTGATATTATATTAATAAGAGGGTAGAAAATGAGAGATCCAGCTAAGGTTTTTCCTTTATTGATTTATTCCGCACGGCTGACGTTTCGGTTCCGTGTTTGAACCATCTTCAGAGCTGGCGAAAAGTCATTATGAAAGTGTCATAGTGGATTTTATACATTATTGAACCAAATTCTTATATATTAAATATATAAACAGTATGCGATGACCAGGTACATATGTTCTGAAGCTCTGTACATGGTTCGAACTCAGAACCGCAACGTCAGCCGTGCGGAATAAATAAATAAAGTAAAAACTTCAGTGTTGAGTGGGCAAAATTTTTTTAGTTTGTACCGGATGTCGTTTTATTCAATATAATAATAATTTATATAAACTTAAATTATCCCCATTTTATAATTTAAATAAGAACTACCAATCTAAGAGCCTCGCACATTTTCTTTTCGTTTACTTAATATTCCTAATTTAATTCCAAAAGTTTAAGTTGCACAGTAAAATAAAGATTAATTAAACCATCTATGAAAATTATCAAAAAAAAATATTTTTTTAGTGTGCAAAGAAAAGAATGGCAGCTAAATATATTTCATTTATTAGGCCCTCTATGCTGACGTTTCGGTCTTGGTTAAGACCATCCTCAGAGGTTGAGGGCTGTCAATATAGGCATTCAATCATATATGTAGTAGGGGAGACCCGGGGAATCCCGCCACAACACATATTATATAACAAACCTTTGGAAGTAAAAAATGCTTTTAATTTTATTTAAATTGAACTAAAAAAAGAGAAATAATTTAATTTAATTGTTCTTGTTAAAATTGTTGAATATTTATGACTTAAAATAAAAGCGTGGGCGCTTCGAGAGGATTCCGAGGCTATAGACAATTCCTTAAGCTATCAATGAGCGCCCCACGCTTTTATTTTAAGTCATAAATATTCAACAATTTTAACAAGAACAATTAAATTAAATTTATGGACGTTTTAGGGATCAGTCGTGGTTTATTTTTAGTAAATAATTAATAATTTAACTACGTGACCTCTCGTCATCAGGTGATAGTAAAAAAAAAAAAAAAAAAAAACGCAAACTGAGTTTGATTATTAATTATTAACTAAAATAAATCTCAATTAATGGCAAAAATATATTACATTACTAATTATAACAATCGTGAAAACTTAAATTTTTAATCTCAGGGATTTATTTTTTTTTTTTAATTTATAAACTTTATTAGACCTTTAGCTCACGAGAGTTATGACTAGACTGACCACATTGTCTTGTGGCAAAAATGGGACATTGTAATGTCAAAAACAAGGAAGGTGCAATAAAATGAAGAGTTGAGAATTAGAAGGGGTCTAAGGGCAATTTTTTTGAACGCCATTTATTTATTTATGCATAATATACATAAAGGTTATATTGACAAACAAAACAAATGGTTCATAGACCCCTTCTAATTGACAACTCTTCAAAAATTATGTATTCATAAAAAAAGATGATAAAAAAGTTTTATTAAATAAACATACTAATTCTATAGATAATTATTCTGTAGTGACAGAATCGATTGAAAAATTTAGGGGGGGGAATTAATTTTAAGTATTCCTTAGCATAAAGTCTTAGGAAACATAAATAAGACGAGGTTCAATTTTCTACAAAAACTATAGTTTGTTCAAAACGGGACAAAATTGACATTTTTATTAGCCGAGAAGTATGAAAAAAAAAACAAAAAACAAACGGTACTGTCCCGTTCAAAACGGTATGTATGGTCACCTTAGTTATGACTCAGACTTTCCTTGAGAGCTTAAAGACGGGATGTTAATTTACTTTTTTAATTTATTTATTTTTGTAAGATTGAAGACAAATTTTCCTGATTAAGCACTTCCCTCTACATCCATCTGTGTGTGGGTTGCATAGCTTAAAGGCACTCTGTGCTTTAGAGTTGTTTTTTCTCTATCCGGAAGAGCCGATTTCTAGAACATGTACTGTTCACTGATACATACCTATATGCTTCATAACATTTACGTATAAGTAGACCTATTAGAGTTTATTTTATTAAAATGTTTTATTACACAATAAATTTAAATAAAGCATAAGTAAAATACTATCGATACTAGCATTTAAAATACACATTAAAGGTGTCGCGTGAATAAATATAAATAAAAATTAGAGCTACGCCACTGTTTCATATCATTACATGCAGCGTTTGACATTTTATAATTAATTTTTTACCTTGTTTTATATGACACTTGTTATTAATGTTTGTATATTTTTTGGGTATCTAGGTTACCTTTTGTTTCGTAAAAATATTTTGAAAAAATAAATTATTATTATTATTGATTTGTAAACTTTAAAAGATGCACACTTTTCCGACTATTTCAGAGCTCCTTTAGTGGTGACCCCAACGTGATACTAAGGCCCGGTAGCATCATCTATGGGAAGTTAGTGGAGTCTGTTAAGTGTTTTTTTTTTTTTTTTTTTTTTTTTTGTAGTGCAGAAACCCTCTTCAGTTTTATTCTTATAGTAAAATAAACGACATCTCATCATTTGATTGATAAAAGAAGTATATATTTGTTATTTTTATTTTGATTCAACTTCTTTTAACCATAAAATGATGAGATGTGATATATTTTACAACATGTTAAAGGTTAGGGTCGCTTGCATCAGAGGTAGCCATTTTGCTTTCAATTGGATAACCCAGCTTTCGAGTATATGTATATGGGTATATGTTGAATTTTTAGCCCAGGTCTCCGTTAAATTAGCTGTAAGCAAAAGTTGAGTTTAGGATATAACAAACGGGAGATATTAGAAACACAATCCTGGCACAAGCATCTTAACTTCACGAATATAAAGAACAGAAGCAATTTGTAATATATCCTTTTTTTTTGTTATTTATTTTATGTCAGGCAGGATTATATTCCTAGGATATATGGCAAGGTGTTGAAGTTGATTATTTGAATATTTTCTAATATCCAAATTGGAACCATATTCGAGGATTGGCAACTTCCTCTGGCGAGTCGAATATTGTTCTAACTTCAGTTAACGCATTGTAAGTTTTAAATTTTGGTAAAGAATTAATTATTTTAATTTATAATATTTATTTAAATTAATTTCAACTTTTATTTTTAATAATTTTTATAAGTTATGATTATTTATTAAATTGCTAGCTTCACAAACAGAAGAGGGTTTGTTCCTAGGAAGGGGATTTCTGCATTACACACTAATTATAGGTCAACTAACTACCCATAGGTGAAGCTACCGGCCCTAAAGGAGTTCTGAAGTAGTCAATAAAAAGTGTGCACCTTTTAAAGTTTACAAATCAATAATAATAAAAATTTATATTTACAAAATATTTTACAAAACAAAAGGTAGCGTAGATACCCAAAAAAATATACAAACATTAATAACAAGTGTCATATAAAACAAGGTTAAAAATTAATTGTAAAATGTCAAACACTACATACATCATTTGCACTTATTTAGTATACAAAATTTTCATCATCCTTTTCATATTCATGCGCAACTTGAAGGATTGAAAAATAAAGCATCTCACCTCTTTTAACACACTTCTTTCTCGGCACTGATCTTCTTTCTTGGGACACTCGAATTTTGTATTGATTTACATATATTAGTCGTGTTTTTTAATATATCGTTTGTTCACTTGATGCCGATTTTAAACACAAATTTGTTAGATGAATGGAAGTAGCACTGGGGATGGGAAAGTCATAAAAGTTAAGAGTAATTCATGATCTAACTATGATAATAATATAATCATCATCCGGCTCTCTTATGCCCGGGTTCATAATCTAGTTAAATGACTTTATTTTAACCAGATGATTTGATTCTTCTGATATTAAATTAGCTATTTCCTACAATGAATTCAAAATTCAAAACAAAAAAAGTGATATAAATTTTATTTAACTAAAAGTGTTTTAAATTTATTAATTCTTTTTTGTAAAAAATATTTTAAGTTTTGAAGTAGAGATAGAGGTTTAGCTTCACTTTCCAAGGATCAATGATTTTCTCCCGACTCTTGAGTGATAAAAATTTTATTTACATTATATATTAATATATATATAATAAATAAAATAGTATATTCACAAATTGTTAAATACTAATATATCTATGAAGATCAAGTCTGAATCGAGGTATTCATTGAATATTAATATAGTATCTTATTCAAATAGCCTATATATTGTAAATCTCAAAAATTACTAAAAGATATACTATTACTAATATATACTAAATAAAATGAATACCCTAAATACCCTCAGATGTCAGAAATGTTTTTCTCTCAAGTGTTGCCTCGCTTTTCCAAAAATTGACACTATATTCAAAAAATAGTATCTTTTTTCGAATTCCAAAAAAATAATAAAAAAGACATTAACATCTGGGAATCAAATAATAAATTATTCTTTAAAATACTCTTCTGCTATCAGTTTGTTAATAATTTAAAGTGATTAATTATCGCAAAGACCGACCAGAATACACTCGAATTATTAAGATGTGAGCCAAGAAAATTTATATTGTTATAAAACATTAAAAAAGAAAAATAAAAAAATGTCATACTATTTCATTCAAGAATCTTTGAGATATTTTCTAAATATTTGAATTGTAATTACCAATAATAGATTTACAAAAAACGCTAGGCGTTTGTGTGTAAAAACAAAAATTATATCATTTTTTGTAATTTTTATATTATTCAATGAACTTGATGAAATAAATTTTATAGTTATTAAAAAAAAAAATTTAAGTTCACTATTTTGCCGGCACTTGAGTTTGTTCTTTTGCTTTCATTATGGCCCAAAGTTCCCAATATAATAAATAGCTTACTTTGGGTTAATCAGCTAAAAAATACGAAAAAACAAGTTGCCGAAGTATAAGTTTATAGTAGGCTATATCTAAAATAATATAGCATATTCCGGTATCAGGAGGAAATTTCGATATTTATCGGCTCTTTGTAGAGCAGTAGCAATGAAAGTTAGATTCAATATTTAGAAGGCTTTTTACGGATTTTACGGCAGGCGTTTTTGTCATTTATCAAGTAAGTCGTGGGAGGATGGGGGGATGGAGGGGGAGAGAGGATGGTAACAGAGATGATAGCAACCGCGGACGTTTTTCAGCATGGATACCGAATCTAATCTGGAGAAATTTAATTATCTACCTTATTTTTTGATGGCAGCGTCAAGAGCGCCGTGTCTGTCAGTTCTGTTCAACAAGTCACTTAAGCCACTTAAAGCACAAGCGCGCATTGTTGCGCGTCGCGTCGCGGTCGCAACCGGACTGAGCGTCCCCGTCCCGTTCGTTCTTTGATTCAAAAAGACTGAAAGGGGCGCGCGCGACGCCGATGCCGACGCCGACGTCCGGGTTTAACCGGAGAGAGCCGACGAGCATCGCCGACTCCGACAACGCCACCCTCGGCCGCTAATTGCTTATTAGCCATTTGGAGACTAGGCTCGGCTGCCAATCATCCCCCCCCTCCAGGCCATCTTTTACTATATCATTCAGTAGCTATATTGGATAGTTATAGTAAAAAAATTCTCTAAAAAGTTCATCCATAGTTCTTCTTTGGATGTTATAAATTTTAATTAATTCACTGGGGGAATAATTTATTGGTTAAAAACTTTGCCAGCTATTAAATAAATATACCCTATACCCTAAATTTTAATATATTCATTTTTATCTCATTATATTATATTATTATTATTATATACCATACTAGCCGAAAGCCTGCCTTGGGAGGGCTTTCTGCCTAGCCAGGGGGCTGCATCCCCTGAACCTCCGTGCTTCGGCGGGCAAGTTTATTACAATTTTTTGTTGTATTGCAAGTGTGCTCTAGACCAGGGGTGGCCATCCCAAATGATGTTGCGGGCCAGTTAAATGCATCATAACTCCATAGACCTATTACCATTTTTGACCTATTATAGACATTATTTTGGGCTGATTAGAGAGCGGGAAAAAAGTCTTTCGGCTTTTGTCAATTTTGAGACTTTTTCAGATTTTCTTAGACATCTCCAGTGATCTCATAAAAAGAAAGGTTTTTGGAGATTTTTAAAAACGACTTTTGCGACTTTTATGACCGACTTTTTTCAAAAATTTTAAAATAATATTTTTTTCGGCTACTGAGGCCATTTTGATTTTTTTTTTTTTTAATTTATTTAAAGTCTTTTTCGGCATGCGAGGTCATTTAAATTCAGTCCCTATTTATTTCAATTGAATTGTATCAATTCAAGCGAAATAAATTTTTCGTCTGAGGCGGAATGCGAACCCTTAATCTTTGGCATCAGAAACTTTTAAAGCACACTTTACTCTTGTATTCATAGAAAAGATAAAAAAATGGTTGCCATGATATCAAAATATAATTATTTTATTATAGTTTTGAGGGAAAGTGGTGTAGGTTTTACGGGTATTATAAGAAACTTATTTAATTCCTCACATTATAAAAATAAAATACTTTTTTTTCCCTATTATATATTTGAATTGAGAAAATTCTGAGCGAATTTACTAAGTAAGTAGGCCTAAATAGATGCCTTATAGATAGTAATAAAGTTGTTGATGGATAGTTTGTCAGCCTGGCCTACCCTTAACTAAGAATAGTCTTCTTCTCTGACTACGTATAACCGAAGATTAGGAAAGCTCAAGTCAACTCGGGACAGTTTCTTCAGCCATTTATCACAATATAAAAAGTATTTGACACTTTCCTCACTCCTTTCTTCTATGGATCTTAGCTCTAACATCTTTAAGCACTGTTTGTTTGGGATAAAGACTAAGTAAGAACATTCCAACTTGGTTGTTTAAAAATTCTAATGATAAAATAAAAACTTATATTTACAAAAAAACCAAAAGGATTTTAGAATTTTTTTTTTTTTTTTTGACTGGCAAAAGTAAGATAACTATTTTATTTTTAAGTATTTGTTTCTGTCTCTGTTCTTTTTCTTTAGATGTCGAATCCATGTACAAAAAGAAAAGAAGTTGATCCTCAGAGGCGTGCACTGAAAGCAGTGCCCTCATTTAAGGGGGAGATGGGAGCATAGGAGAGCATTTGTCCCACCCCTTCACCATAAGACTTCTGATTTCTTTTTACTTTCTCTTACCTATGTATATATGCAATATATATAGAGAGAAAGTATTGGATTCATGTCAAAAATTCGATGTCGAGATTTTGATGGATCTTCACGTTTTGAGGTCCCCTGAATCTGGTTTTCGAGACATGGTCTGTCTGTGTGTGTGTGTGGGTGGGTGGGTGTGTGTGTGTTCAATTTTAAGCATGAAGGAATTGAGCTAAGAGGCTGAAATTTTATATATAAGTTAAACATCCCCCGGAACCGGAAAAATAAGCTTTTAATCAAAATCGGCCAAAGAGTACTAGTACTTTACTGATGTACTTTTTCAGTTTTTTCCGATTTTCTCAAAATTCGCTCTAACGATTTTGATTAAAATTCAAAAATCAATTATTTTTTAGATGCTCTTTCAAATGTATATTCTCGTTTTGCCCTCAAAATTGTTTGAAGCACACTTTACTCTTGTGCTTCATAGGAAAGATAGGAGAAATGGTTGCCATGGTTACAAAATATAAATATTTTCCCATGTTTATAAATTTTACATCTTGAATTCTTCTATACCGACGGAAATTAAATATATGTCGACACGGTGTGACAAGCACAGAACACAACTTTCGATTACCGAAGGTAAGAGAAGTTGCTGTTGATGTTATGGAATGGAAGACAGCTAGTACAGGTGCAGCAAATAAAGAGAGCCTTTGGATCCCAAATGCCGAAAGGGAGACGTTTCGGACAAAATTTTACTTGCCCATCCTCAGTCCTCGTTGGCTTATAAACTAATTAGGCCTAAAGTTGTCATTGTTGTTGCGGCCCGAATTTATGCACATGTATATTTTTTTATAAAATCAGGCCAGTGTCAATGTTCCGTGAGAGTCTATAAGTCTCACTCCTCATTGATTACATGTTGTGATGGCATGCCATTTATTTGGAACGTGTTAAGTGCGGTCTTACTGTAGGATTTCACAAAAATATTTTCTTAATAATTTGAAAACCTAACACCTAAATTCAACAAGAGTGTCGAGAAAGAAACATCTGAACATGAAGATTAAATGGCCCAGCCAGTGGCGTAGCGAAGGGGAGGGGGGGGGGGGGGGTCATCATGCCCCGGGCGTTACTCACAAAGGGGCTCCAAATAGTCCGCAAAACAAAAAATTGCTGGATAATTTTGTCTCAAATTTAAAGCCTAGTTTGAGCCTTTGACTTTATTTATTTTACTTTATGTATTTATTAATTTGCGAGTATATTTTACATATAATATTATATGGTTTCCGAATGGGGGGGGCTAAAAAAGTATTGTGCCCCGGGCGCGGAGTTAAGCTTCGCTACGCCACTGGGCCCAGCATCTGTAAATTTTAAATTTATATACTAACATTTTTTATTATCGAAATGGTAAGCTATAATTTAAATGAATTATCAAAAAAAAAGAGATAATAATAAGTTAGACCTCGAAAATATCTTTATTACGTCTTTGTTTGAAGCAACATCCGCCTCAGGAGCAGAGGATTGGCTGGCTGGGATGAAAGGACAATTATATACAGCACTGAGTTTAAGATTGTAATAAACAATATCTGCTTTATGTCCTTGTTTAACGATATCATGTATCTTATGCATAAATAGAGAGGTCTATATGGGCCCTAGGTGACTCGGCATTCATTCACTTGCATTCATAAATTGTCATAGACAAAATTGAAACTTCTCTTAATGAGTGCACCAAGGAATAAGATGACAAATTAACGCCATTTATTGACTCTATTCAAATAATGAGATGCTTTTCAAATTACACAAATAAAACCTTTTCCAGCTCTTGGTCTAAATAAAGAGAATTTTGAATTTTTTTTTTACATTATTATTACTTTCTCTTACCCTATTAAAGAAAGTATTGCGATCATGTCAAAAATTCCATGTCAAGATTTTGATAGACCCCCTGAGTCCAAAAAAGTGGGTCCCGCAAATTGGTCTGTCTGTCTGAGTGTGTGTTAATATTTTTAGTATAAAGGAATTGAGCTACTGGATTGAAATATTATATTTAAGTTAGCTACCCTCCCGGACAAAATCGGCCAAAAAGTACTAGTACTTTACTGATGTACTTTTTCAGTTTTTTTTTTTTTATTTTCTCAAAATTGGCTCTAACTATTTTGATTAAAATTCAAAAATCAAATATTTTTTACATGCTCTTTAAAATGTATATTCTCATTTGCTCTTGAATTCTTTTGAAGCAGACTATTTTTGTACTTCTGATGGTAAAAAAAAGTAGGAGGAATGGTTGCCATGCATCTTATAAGATATTATCAATAAGCCATTATCTTATAGATTCTCACGAAGCATTAAACACTTGCCTGTTTTTATAAAAAATATACATGTGCACAAATTTGTGCCTCAACAACAATGACAACTTTGTGCCTAATTAGTTTATAAGCCTACAAGGACTAAGGATGGACAAATAAAATTTTGTCCGAAACGTCTACCTTTCGGCATTTGGCTCTTTTTATTTGCTGCACCTGTACTTGTATTGTCCATTTTTAATAATTAATTACACGATAACCCTTCGGCAGATCTGCTTCAAAAAATTATTTTATAAATATATGATAGTGATTAATATCATATTAAAAAATTAGATTTTAATCTTTATAAGTGCCCTAATGTCCGAACAACCTTAAACTTCAAGCTATTTAAAAATTTCACGACAAAACAAATTGCAGTTGAAGATTTTGTAAATGGTTAATAAAATAAAAGCTTATTAAATTTTATATTTAATAGGTTGATGAAAAAAGCTTTGAAAAAAAAAAACAATAATGCTACTTTTTTCTCAAGTGAGAAGAAGAAATAATTTTTATTCTAATATCGTCAATTTCTGCTATTTTCTTCTTATCCTGCCTCAAGATGCCATTTTGCTCTTTGACTGAGTTATGATTGAATAGAAATTGAATTTTAAGACGAAAAAAAAGAGAATTTATTAAATGGAGATTTGGTTTAAAAAAAGTAAAAGAGTGGAGAATATCTTAAAAAGTAAAAATTTATATTCATTGTGAGCAAAAGACAACGCTAAGCAAGTTTAAATTATAATTTAAACTAGGATTAATATACTTAATCCCCATAGTAAGGGAAACCCTCCTCTCTAGTAAATTACCGGCTTTCAACTAATCATACTTTGATTATTGTTTTGTATTGTATTGATCAATTGTATCAACTAAAATCTATTTTCCGATTAATTTGAGTTAAAATGTTTCTGTAAAGATAAGTTATAATAATAATAAATGGATGTCATCAATTGCATTTCCTATCCATTGTAACTTATATTAATGGGGAGCAACTTTTTTGAGACATTAAAGAATTGACTTTTTAAAGAAAGTAAACAAATATTATTTTTCTGTCAAAATTCTTTCAATATATAATGAGTTAATTATTTTAGGGTATGGAGGGATCCTGGCTGCTTAGGCGCAAGCCCGCCGCTGCGCAGACTGGCTAAGCAACTATCTAAATTATAAAAATCAAAATAAATTATAAAAATCATTATCCCCCGTTGATCCGTTGATTACTTTCTCTTCGTTAACTTTCTCAAGATAAAAAAATAATGTTTAACATTTTGGCTAAAGTTAAAATAGCCTTCAGCCCTTGACAAACTTTTGTCTATATGTAGGCTTATATACATCACCTGTAAAAAAATCTTTTAAAGTTATTAAAAATTCCTAACTCTTTTATGTAATGTTTAAAAAAAAAAGTCTCACTAAGAAATATTAAACCCTTAAGGCTTAGTCTAGACTCTTAGAAGAGGAAAAAATTTTAAATTTCAATAGGACCTCTAAATTAGAAATGTATAAGTGATAAGTTATAAGTTTTCCCTAAGATATATCGCGGCGATATATAGTGGGCTAATCAGGAGGAAGGCGCACTAGGCGCGAGAAAATCGAAAAAAAAACTGAAAAATTACATCAGTAAAGTACTAGTACCAAGGGCGGATACAAGGGGGGGGTAAAGGGGGTAATTATCCGGCTGATATTTGAAAAAATACTTTTGATGGACCCTCTCACATCATCTTTAATTGGCAAATATTTCGACTGGCATTACGCCTAGTCATCATCAGTGCAAACAAATGATTTGGTGGAGGGCCCGTGTCAAACAATGGTTGAGGATTATTTTAAAATTTCTCGGAGAAGCAGGGGTCAGACGCAAGTGCAAGCGAAGTTTTCAATCAATTGCTGGTTTTTATTCTCCAGTTCTTTCCTATACATCTTATCCAGCGAAAATCTTCCAATTGCAAAAATACTTTTTTCGAAAAAAAAAAAAATGTATTTTTAATGTAAAATTTTAAAAATTAATACTTAAAAATTTGATTTGTATTTATATTCTGGCAAACAAGTACAGAATGCGCCTTTAAATTACCGAAATTAAGAAAAAAATGTGTGCTGTGCGACCAGTCACTCCAGGGTAACCCCCCCCCCCCAACCCGAGAAACACCTCTGGATCCGCCACTGACTAGTACTCTTTGGCTAATTTTGTTCAAAAGTTTCGTGTCACGTCCCTGGGAGTTAGGCACCCCGCCTAACTTGTATATAAAATTTCAACCTCCTAGCTCTTTCCGTTCTTGGGATATTTTGTTCACAGATACACAGACAGACAGCAAGCAGAAAGAGAGATTTGATGCCAACACCCGCCTAAAAGAAGCGCTCTAATTGGTGAGTGGTTTCACTATCGGCCAATCACAAAAGGCTTATCAAATAAGCATGCCACTTGGTTAAAAGACTTGCATGCAAATGTGACGTCATAATCAAATGACAAGAAACACAGGTTTTCAATGGCATGGCGCAAGACTTGCATTTGACGTCATAATCAAACAAGGGCGGATATAAGGGGGGGGGGGGGGGGGTAGAGGGGGTAATTACCCCTTTCCCCGAGAATTGAGAAAATATTTTTTTTTTGGGAATTGAATTTTATTTTAAATATAAAATTTTTAAAATTAATACTTAAAAATTAGATTTGTATTTATATTCTGGTAAACAAGTAAAGAATGCACCTTTAAATTACCGAATGTAAGAAAAAAAAATTTTGTGCTGTGCGACCAGTCACATCAGATTACCCCCCCCCACCTAGAAACTCCTCTGGATCCGCTCTTGTAATCAAATAAAATTTTAATAATTTAAATGATTAAGATTTATTAAAATCTGGTGTGACTGGTCGCACTAGATTTTTTGTGTCGACATATATTTAGTTTCCGACTGTACGGTACATACTAATTTCAAGATGTAAAATTTATAAGTATAGGAATCCGAACATATTTATATTTTGTTACCATGGCAAACATTTCTCTTATCTTTCTAGGAAATACAAGAGTAAACTGGTCCTCAGAAGATTTCAATGGCAAAATGGGAATATACATTTCAAAGAGCATCTAAAAAATAATTGATTTTTGAATTTTAATCAATCGTTGACTTCGCAACAATTCGTAAAAATTATTGATTACATTTTTTTTTGTTTTTTTTTTTTGTTTATCATATTTTATTAAATTATTATTTACTCCAGTAAAAATTTTTAAGCCAGGGGCAAATAATTTTTTATTTAGTAGTAGTGTTAATTTTTGTCAGTCATATGAATTATTTAGATTCTTCCTTCAGCCTGATTTGTCAATATTTAACATTTCACCTGTTCTGCATTGTCTCTCCCTCAAATGTCTTTTTTCCTTTTTATCTCTTTATCTCTGCATAAGAGACAAAGATCGCATTCCTTATCGTTATCTTCTTTTATTTCATTTGCCAAATATATTGTAAAAGGATTTTTTTTTTCATTCACAAGAAGAATTTTTAATCTATTCCTCAATTACCAATCAAAAGTTGAAAAAACCGCCCCCCCCCCCCGACAAACTTGCATTAATCCGCCCCTGGCAGCTACTGAGATACATTCCAAGTTAGTAATATTTTATTATTTCAAATCGTATGGATTATTTATCTTAAATGTACTTATTTATTAATAATGTAATACAAATTAAAATAATTTTTATTTATAATAGCAAAAACTCAAGATAAATTTTCCGTGATCATATGATCACGCTAGGCGTTTACGAAATTTTCTATTAGATCTAAATAAATATTTCCAATGTTGTAAAAAAAAAATTATAATTTTTTTCATTTTTTCAAAATTTGCTCCCATAAACGCCTAGCGTGATCATATGATCACAGTCAATACCGTGAATACGGGAAAGTATTTTTTAATGATATTTCATTTAAGTAGACCATAATAAATATATTCAATTTGTTATTTGAGAAAAATAAAGAAAAATTTATTCCGGCGTTAAAGGGTTAAAGGAATATACACAAAGTATTACTTCTTTAAAAATAGATGTTTTTAAAAGCAAAAGTAAAAACTATTTAACGCTAAACAAGAGTTAAAAGAAATGCATTATTTGCGAATTGGCGTGGTGAGAAGCCTGTAGAATACGGAGTTATGGGGTATGGAAGGGCGCTAAATGTCTCTCTACAGACACCGGCTTGGCGCAACTCCAATCAAGTAATTAAACTGCTTTAGCTTCTTCCGGGCAAAGCTCCTACCAGAGGGGTGGGGCTAGTCAAATTCCCAAAGTCCCACTTCTTTGCTCATCTACGAAAAACTTCGATCCTAATAGTCAAGTATATAGACAATGGTGGGTGGGGGGATATTATATGTAATGCAAAATACATATTGTCTTGTATTAAAGTAACTTTTAAATTTAAAGAGAGTATGATCCAGAAGAAATAGAACGACCTCTCTTGGTTCGATGCTTGATTGGGGAGGGGAAGACTGGCATAAAATGAATTCAGCCTCAACTCGCCAAGAGGTGCCCCTTGTGAGATGATCATATCATTCTAATATATAAAGCGCTAGCCACTCGCTTCCGTTTTATGTGCCTGTTTACCACTCACTCTCTCGCTGAATAGTTAGAGTGAGAGGTAGCAGAGTCAGAGAGGGAAATTTAACACTTTAAAATTTTCAAAACAGTGAGCAAGAATAAATTTGATGCATTTGCTCGCCAAAGGTGAGCAAGGGGGTCCAGGGGCGCAGCCTCCGGCGGGCTTACCACTTGTATGTATATAAACTAGAATTTCTAATTTATTTATATATTTTTAAGAAAATTTTAAATAGGAGAGGAAATGATCATTCATTAAAATATT
>JAKCPI010009506.1:0-14270 GCA_023213315.1 Euborellia annulipes | reverse complement strand
ATTACTTGTATCTTCATGTCATATATAATTGAGATACTACATACTGACACCTCAATAGCTCTGAGGATGGTCTTAGCCAAGATCAAAACGACAATCTAATGCGACTTAATAAATGAAATAAATACAAGCTGATTTCTTTTATCATCTTTTAGCTAAATCTAAATTCAGCAGGAATAGAGTTAATCAATATGGCAACTGAGCGGTTTATACAAAAAATAAAAAAAAAAAATAAATAAATTTGAAAAGCAACATCTGATATCTTCTTGAAAATATAGGCCAAAAAGTTTATTGGATTGACGTTTCGGTTCTAGTTTAGGACCATCTATAGAGTAGAAATGTTTCCTCATTTGCGCCATAAATTATTTTGCTCTAAATCACTTCTTTTTTTCCTACTTTACCTGAGTTAACTAGTTATTGATTCTAAGAGAAATGTCTAAAAAAAGGCACCAAAAGTCACTCAGCCACCTTTGACGTTTCACGAAGAGAGATAGCTAGGGGAGGGAGTTCTGTAGTTGGATTAATAATAATAAAGTCTAATCTAAATCAGCCCTGATAAAGTCAAAGTACAGTTTTTATTACTTTCTCTTACCTATATACAGTATTTATAATCAACTAATCGCGATTTTTTTAATAACAAATTTTCGTTTATTCATCAATTGGAATAAAAAATCAGCGTCGAAATCATTAAATAATTCATAGAATTTGATTCTGGGATGAAGATTTTTTCAGTTCAAATTAGATAATTCATTGAAATAGATAGTAGTTAATAGATGATAGTTAGATAGATATATATATATAGATGATAGTTAATAGATGATGTTTTATAATACTCATAATCATGAAACGATGCTTTTCCCCAGCTAAACAATATAAAAAAAAATTATTTAAGTTAACAACATATTAATTTCCATTAAAAAAAAAATGCTCCAGCCGGGAATTGAACTACAGATCATTAGAACCGAGCATTTTCTTTTCTGATTTAGTAAATATCATATTTCGAAACTTTTATATTTAGTTTTCATTCTAAAGCAAGCTCTTAGTTTAAACTCCAAAATGGATGGGACGATGGCTTAATAGGAATTTCTTATAAAAGAAAGAATTATTCCACAGTTTATTATTACTTGTTATTATAGCTACTAATATTTTCTTTTCTCTCCGTTACTTATAATTCTGTAAATAAAGTCAGCCTCTTGTTTTATCCCCCTAATAGAACGGCTATTATTTAAAGTGAAGTACACATAAAAGAGCATTAAATCCAAAAATCCCCTCTTCTCTCGAATTTTGATCCTTTAACACCGGATTTAGTACAAAAAAAAAAACTTCAAAATATTTAACATTAATATGAAACAAAGAAAAAGAAACATTATCATTATTATTATTATTATTAAGGGGAGGGGGAAGGGGAGAGCAGAAGAGGGGAGAGAGTTGCCCTTTAAGAGCAAACACGTGTTTGATTGATGTGACTTTGAAAGACGATCAGAGGAAGAAAGAAAGAACGAAAGAAAAAAAAAGCAATATGATATCCTGAATAATCAAAAGCCACTCGCTCTTTCTTAACCATCTTAAAAGGATATTTTCATTAAAAAAAAAAAAATCTCCAACGACGTTATGGAAATTTTTATTTATATTGGACACGTTACACCTGTAATCTAAGGATGGAAAAGTTGCTCGATTTTAGAATCGACTTGATATTTTTCGATTCTCGCAATCGATTAATCATTTCTGAAAGTCGACTTTTCGACTTCCAAGTCGACTTTTTAAAAACTCTAAAACTCTTGCTTAGGAGTTACCGGAGTTACTCAGTAAATATTAAATATATTTATTTATTTATAATATAAGAATTATTAAGTATTTAAACATTTTATTAAATACAACACACACAAATATTGTTTTCAATATTTTTATAAAAGAATATTCTATCTAGAAACTGCATCGAACATTAAAATAAAATATGGAAGTTGAGTATCAAAATAAAACATTAAAATATTAAAATTGATGGATTAAAATGCCACATATTTTCATTAATCAATCTTAGAAAGCGTGTTTATTGGTGTGTTACGGGGCATATATAAGGGGGACCGAGGGGGGCCATAGGAAAAAATATTGTCTTCCCAAAAAAAAAAAAAGGTAAAACGATTTTCACGGTAGGGAAAAAAATTTTCCGCTCGGTGGAAAAGAGGCGAAAATAATTTCGTCTTCCAAAATTTCCGCCCTAACAAAAAAACCCAATTTTCCGCAGGACAGAAAAAATTTCGTTATTTAATAAAAATTTGTCTTTGAGAGGATGTCCCGGGACTTCGGGGCTGAGGTATATCCGGTATTTTAAAAATATTTTTGTGTATGGGGGGTATTAAAAATGAGTTAACCCCCCCCCGGGGGCGGGGCCCGAAAAAATGTCTATATACGCCTCTGGTGTGTTATGTGTAAGTTTTAAAAGAAAGATGTAAGTCAATCAATGAAAACATTACAAACTATTTTGATAAAATGGTGGAAGCAGTCCACAAACTATATTTCTATTGGATACTAAGTATTGTAAGAAAAAAGTCGAAGTCGTCCAATGATAATCGATTCTAATCGATTTCAAAGAGTTTCAACTCGCTTATAAAATGTCGATTATTTTCAGTAAAAGATCGATTATTGACAAAGTCAGAGTCGACTTTTCCATCGCTACTGTAATTTTTGAAGGCTTAGAGATAGAGATGAGGAAATATGTTTTACGCGTTGGGAGGCGTTCAAATAATAAAAAATTTCCTTTTTTTAACAATTAAATAAAAACTTTTATGAACAACGAAAAAAAAAGCCATTAATAATAACGTGGCTCATATGTTTAATATCTTTAAGTAAATATTCTTGATAAACGTATTTCGTATTTTCAAATTAATCTACTCTCTATTTCCCTTGAGAATTAACAAAATGAATCTCTATTGACTTTATTAAATACTCTCTTTTTTATAAGAATATTTTTGGAATTTCTTGTGTCTTTCAACAGTTGTTTAATATCTCTCTCTTTTGACATTTTATTAAATGGAATGTCTGTCTGTCTGTTCGATAGACTGACTAATTTATTAAAATAGTAATAATGAAGAAGCAGAAGACTTGTTTAAAATTACTCTCTGGATGAAATTTATCATTTATTCATTAAAGAAATTCAATTAAATTATATTAATAGCAGAGAAGAAATGTATGCTTTTAGAGAGGAGAAAAATCAAAATTTACAAAACTCGTCCTTTCCCGTTTCTTTTCACTTTAAAAGCAATTTTAATTTATAAAATAATTTCATTGCTAATAACAAATCCGAATTGTATGAGTTGAAGTAGTTGTTTTCATTAATAAATAATTTACAGCCATTTTAGATTTAATTCTGGTGTGTAAGTGATGTAACGGTTAATGATTTAAGAAAGATTTTATTAAATAAAAAAACTCGCATATATGAAATTACTACAGTGCTAAAGATACAAGAATTTTTTTATTTATTTATTTTACGGCATCGGAGGCAATTTAGAGCCTGTCTCTATTTCAATTAATTGGTAGCCAATTCAATTAAATAAATTTTTGTCGCATGAAACGGGATGCAAACCTTTGAGCCCCTTCCAGTTGGAATTTCAAAAGGAAATTTTGCAATCCTATGGAGGATGTTATGGAGGGTCCAGGAAAAAAATAATCGAGTCCAAAACGTCAAATGGAAAGGTTCAAAAAATTCCTGAGAATTCAGAAATTTTTCCCATTGAAAAGCATTGTGTTCTATCTCACTTTATGAAAAATTAAAGACAATTGATTATAATAATTAAAGAATTAAACTCTCTCGAGGCTGACTGAGGGCGACCCTCAGCCAGGACATGTCCCCCATAGAAGACGGGAGGATAGAAAGGAACCGGGTGGATCCAGAAATAAGGATCAGCTCACTAGCTAGAGAAGAAGCAGGAGGAGGAGGAGTTAGAGATAGGAAATAATGCAACTTCACCGGTAGAGATGTGGTACCGAAAAAAAAGTATCCAAAGGAAAGTATCGATATCAGTAAGTATGAATATTGTTTGAAAATCTTTTTTGCCTTCTTAGGCCTTTTATACCTTAAATGAAATACTTGTTTAAGATATATATTGCGGTCCAGACATTATTATTTATACTATTTGGTAATCAAATGAGTATTATAGAAAACTCTCAAAAGAAAAATAATAAAAATTGTTTTTTTTTTTTTTTTTTTTTTTATTGTGTCCCTTTTTAGCTCTCGCCATCGGACTCGAAGAGATTACATACATAAAAATACATACATACATAAAGACCGCATCCAAAATACATTGTAAAAATAACTAGAAATAAGACAATAAGGTATACAAAATAAAGTCAATAATATCAAAACCAAATAAAATATACTGTCCGCCTAATTCATAAAAGAGTATTTGAAAAGCTTTTTAACTAATCAATTGTTAAACGATAATATGTATTTAAGGAAACTTTCTATTCATAAACACATTTAAACTGTAGATTAACTAATATGAAATTTAAGAATATTAAGTTTGGCAACATGGCAAAAACCTACGTCATTTTGCAAAATTCGTTGCATTAAGCTGACATCTGGCGGAGATTGAGAAATATATTTATATGTCAAACTAATTTGTTTTGACCGTTCTTAATAAGATCCTTATAGAATTAATACAAATAATTGGACAAATCAACATTATTGTCATTTAAATGAATATGGAAAAATAAGAAAAATTTAATATTATGAAAAATAAGAAAAAGAAGCCAAAATTTGACTGAGTAAGAAAAGATAAATATTTTTGCCATAGCCACTGCTTTTGGTTTATTTTAATCAAAAAAAAATTTATTTCAGCAATTACTTATGTCTTTAAATTAAAACAAAATAAAAAACAGATTTGAACGCGAGTAAAGAAAAACAGACAAAATGAAAATAAATATAAATGTCAGAGGTTAGTTTTTTCAAAATATTACTTTTTCAATAAATCATTTAATTCCATTTGGACTAGATACTAATAAGCACACCCCTTTTTTCAGTTTCAATGCATTCTCCAAAGGAACTGAAAGGAATTTAAATCAATTAAAAGCCATAAAAATAAGCTAAATAAAAATACAATTGTATTATTTCTTAAGTTTGATTTAATGAAAATTAAATATGTTTAAATATCAAATATCAATCAATCAATTAAATATGTTTGAATTCCTATCAAATATTGAAACTCAAATGTATAGAAACTAATAATAGTAACAGATTTTAAGATCTTAAAGGATTTTTTTCTTTTTTTAAATAATTTTCTCCCAGGCATAATCCTTTTATCTATTTGATAGGCCATATTCAGGGCCGCAGACAGGGGGGGGGGGGACAGGGGGGCTATATCCCCGGGGCCCGGGCCCTTTGCGCTCCAACCTTAAAATTCCAATAAAAAATAATTTTGATAGTTAAAATTTCAATTAAAAAAATCATTTTCTTGAATTTTTTTTCCTGAAGGGCTTGCCCGGGCCCTTTAAGCTCAAATCTCAAAATTTCAATAAAGAAAATCATTTTTTGCACATTTTTTTCCTGTGGGGGCCCGGGCTCCGGGCCCTTTAAGCTCAAAGCAAGTAATATTTTTCACTTCTCAGGATAGCTAAAAACGCAGATTTCAGTGTCTAATTTTCAAAAAAATTTCCATACCCTCAGACCACCCCGGAAGTCGTCTGTCCGGGTTTGGCCTCAATAAATTATGGTAACCCTATGTTTAGGAAATTTTGAAAAATTTTTAAATAACTTTTTTATTTAAATAAATATTGTAAGCTAAGCTTATGTATAACTGTTTTAAAAATTGTGTAAAAAATTTTTGGCATGAAGGCCACAATAGCAATAGCCTTTTACATATCTAAAAAATCTTAATGGGTGAGGGGGGGGGGGGCCTGTATTATTAAGTAGCCCCGGGGCCCGTCAAGTCTGTCTGCAGCCCTGGCCATATTCATAATATTGCATATTGTAGTGTATAGTTTCAATACTTTGCACTATTCTGAAAATATTAATTCATCAAGATTAATAATTTGTTCATGAAAAAACATATAATACATTTGAATTTTTACTTACGTTTATTTTTATTAAAAGCCTATGATATTATAGGCTATTTCAAATGTCAAGTTGTTGTGATTGAAAATTTTGAGGTTACAAAATGTTTATTAGTGAGCTTAAACAAGGGGTCTCGCCTGTCTAGTTAAAATAGGAATTTAAACAAGTATTTAGGCCTAAAATATGTTTATGAATTAAGATTTTGCTAAAATGCTTTTCAAATTCTCTTTAAACATTGTTTAAGGTTTTATGAATTAGGCGGAAAGAATTTAAAATTGTAAATTTATTACCAACATCCCTGGAAGAAGCTAAAATTTGAAAAAAAAAAAATTGCCCTGGCGCCTTTGTAGGTACGTGTACCAAGATGCCAGGCCTATTACTTATGAAAAAAAAATCTGGTGTGACTGGCGCACAGCACACAACTTTCTCTTACCTTCGGTAATCGAAAGTTGTGTTCTGTGCTTGTCACACCAGATTTTTTGTGTCGACATATATTTAGTTCCCGACAGTACGGAACATATGAATTCAGATGTAAAATTTATAAGCATGGGAAAATATTTATATTTTGTTACCATGGCAACCATTTCTCCTATCTTCCCTATGAAATACAAGAGTAAAGTGGTCTTCAGAAGATTTCAATTGCAAAATGAGAATATACATTTTAAAGAGAATCTAAAAAATAATTGATTTTTGAATTTAAAAAAAAATCGTTGGAGCAAATTTTGAGAAAATCGAAAAAAACTGAAAAAGTACATCAGTAAAGTGCTAGTACTCTTTGGCCGATTTTGATTAAAAGCTTATTTTTCCGGTCCCGGGGGTGTTTAACTTAAATATAAAATTTCAACCTCGTAGCTCAATTCCTTCATGCTTAAAATTGAACACACACCCACCCACCCACCCACCCACCCACACACCCACCCACAGACAGACCATGTCGCGAAAACCACTTTTTTGGATTCAGGGGACCTCAAAACGTGAAGATCCATCAAAATCTCGACATCGAATTTTTGACATAAATCCAATACTTTCTCTCTATATATATATTACATATATACATAGGTAAGAGAAAGTAATATAAAGATATATACCTCCGGAGCATAATGAATATTTCTAAACACTGTCACATACAGAGCATAAGTAAATATTACGAATATCTTATAATTTTAACAATGTAATTAACGTCTAAAATTAAAAATACGACTTCTATTTTAATTTTAAAGTTGAAAAGTAATGCGATTCTAGTCCATTCAGTATGTAATTCACTTCTGAAGATGACACATATGGTGTGGAAATGCTCATAAATATTAAATTAGTATATCATTGAAACAAAAAACCTTGTGTACTTAAAATTTAATTCTCCTACTTCTATTTTATATCGTATCATTATTTGTAAACAAAATTGGATTAATATGAAATATATTTTAAGCAGTGGCGGATCCAGAGGTGTTTCTCGGAGGGAGGTGGGGGGGACGGTAATCTGGAGTGACTGGTCGCACAGCACACAATTTTGCAGACGGTAAATATACAGGAGTTTAGTCAAATTCACCTAAAACAAATTTATATAACTAAATTAGATATTTTTAAATCATTAAAAGCATTGCCAGACTTCATATAAATTGCCTAGATTTTATAATAGAAAATGGACTTACACCACTTTCAAAATAAACGGTCCACATCTTTGGTGCTCATTCAAATTTTAATTCTTAGATTCAACCCTAAAAAAAAGTAGGAAAGAATTTACAGTAGTAAATTCAAGGGGCACTCTCACTGTGGTTTTTAATCTTCGGCATTTTTCTTATTTTAACGGTTAATTATTCGTTAACCGCAAGTGCTAGGGACCAAAACGCAAGGCTAATAGATGACAAGGTTGTCTCATACGGCTCGGCCAATCAGAGCGAAGGCGGGAAATCGTCATCAAGAAGCCCAAATTTGAATTCTTATTTAATATATAGTATTTATCTCTCTCTGGCTTTTTACGATTTATATTTAAAAGTTGTTCATTTTAATTTTCTTTCATCATTTTTGATAGTTGAATATAAATTTTAAATTGAAATATTTAATTTTTCCTTTTAGTTTCTCTTACCTATATAACAATATTATATAAGTAGAAAGTATTTTTTCCGAATTGTCTTCATTTTTGTTTTACTTTCTATTACCGTATTTAATTAATATATTTAAAAAAAAAAATTATTATTTTCTCTAGTACTGAAAAAAAACATTAAATAATATTTCAAAAAAATAAAAATGGAACATATTTTAAATAAAATAAATAAATTTATTACGACCCGCTTAGAGGCACCAGTCCCCGGTGGCTAGGTCCAACAAACACAATACAAATTTAAATATAATAACAAATATAACAAAACAAATCAAAAGGGAAAAAAAATAGAAATGTATAGTAAACGTCGCATTAGCCATCCCGACATTCGCCTTAAGTTGTTAAGGAAAACCTGGCCAAAAACCTTGAAAGGATGGTATGACCTCTCTACCTAAACTATTTCATAAGAAATAAATATTAATAGAATAATAGACAGGAAGAGAGAATGTCAGCCCAACAGGACAGCCCCTATCGAATAAAAATCCTGTCAATCCAGAAGGCGTTTCGGTTTTAATTAAATAAAGCCATCATCAGTTCTCAAGAGATTATTGTCTGTGCAAATGTTATATTTTTATATAATATTGTATATGTTTATATAAAACAACACTCTCTGTATCCCAACCTTGAGCCAATAATCTCTTGAGAACTGATGATGGCTTTATTTAATTAAAACCGAAACGCCTGTCTTGTTCCTGTCTATTATTCTATTAATATTTATTTCTTATGAAATAGTTTTCTTCTTTTTTTAAGATTTTTTTCTTCCTTCGTCAGAAAGTTTTCTTTTCATTAAAGAAATTCTATTAGTAACTACTCTTTGAGTATTAAAAAATTTTATTCTAAGTAAAACTCTTAATATAACGAATGATTTTTCTAAAATTATGGGAATTTCTGGGCATTTTTTAAATACATATTTAGTTATTTTATTTTCTATGTTTTTTTCTTTTTTTAAACTGCCTTTGTTATATTTTTTTTCTTCATCTATTTTATCTTCTTCATCTTTTTCTGTCTGTGAAATATTTGTTTGTAGACTTGAAGTTTCAGAAACCTTCTTCATTAAATCTTCCAATATTCCTTTTTCTTCCTTTCTTTTATCTCGGGCCAATCGAGCTGATTCTTCAGGAGTTGGAACATCACTGGGTTTTAAAAATAACGATGGAACAGCTGAAAAAATTGATATATTAATAATAAATAAGATATTACTAAAATAAAAAGTAAAATTAGAATCTCAGTGTACATGGGTATAGCCTATAGTGAAAAAAGCCTTGTATATATATAGAGTATTTTTTACCTACCTGTTGGCTTTAATTGAATTTTGGGAGGTAAATTCATAATTTTCGCTCGCATGTCTTCTTGGAAATCAGATTTTGCACGTTGCAAATTCTTCCCGTTTTTGGATTTACACTACCTCTTCGATAACATCTTCTAATCCATTCTTTTCGTAGGCTATCATCTTTTGGAAATGGAAAAACATTTATTTTTCTTCTCCTTCCTTTTGTTTATAAAAAGAATTTTTACAAATTGCAACTGAGCAAATTGTTCCAGGCATCTAAAAGAATGATTAGAATCAAATATATATTTTAAATAATTGATTTAGTATTTCATTAATTACCTTGAATCCATGTAAAGAAAGCGCCACAAACACACAAATGAAAAGTTGATTGAAAAAGATGAAAAAACAGCCTAAATCGAATATTTTGAAAAAGGTTATGATTAGAATCAAATATATATTTTTTAACTATTTGATTTAACATTCAATTAATTACCTCCAATATAAGCAAAAATGATAAAACAATGTCCAAATCGATTTATTAAAGCACGTGTAATGTTAAGAACAAAATATCAAATAGCTATATGCACTCAGAACGTTTGTCACTAGGGAATCTTGGACTCGAGTGACGTCATCTGCCAAAACCCCCCACCATTTTCCACTCCGTATGAGACAACCTTGTCTTTCTACTAACCTTGACCAAAACGTATTTTCCCTGAACCAGTTTTTTATGCTGAATACGTATATGTAATTATTATTTTTCTACTACCTTTATTTCAAGCCGTAATTTTTATGCGTACGGACAGACGCACGGACACCTGAATCTCTGCATAAGCTCTCTCCCTTAGTAGTGAGGCTAAAAAATACCAAAATAAATTTTTTTCCATTTCGTTTTTATTTATTTATTTCGACATAAAATTGACAAAAGAAAAAAAGAGGGTGGGTATGAAAGAATTAAAGATTAATTGAATAAAATACTAAAAAAAGAAAATAAATAAATAAAAATAAATCGACGAATTGTCAAATTGAAATATTGTTTGATTAATCGGTTTTTGTGGTTTGTTGTGTTGTTGTGTATTCGATTCTCTTCTCCTAGTGAAGTATTAAAATAAAAATATTGTTTGTTTTTGAGGGAAATGAATGAATGGTTAAGTGTAAAAAAAAATGGATGAAAAATATTTTTTAATTTGAGTTTATGCGTCTGTGTGTGTGTGTGTGTGTGTGTGTGTGTGTGTGTGTGTGTGTGTGTGTGTGTGTGTGTGTGTGTGTGTGTGTGTGTGTGTGTGTCAAGATGGCGGAGAGTAAAGACGTGCCGGCGGATCTCTCTCGTCCTATTGCCTCGAAAAATTGTGAATTGTGCTTTTCTGGTATTAGAAGTGGTGTCAGATGTGGTGTGTGTGGTTCTCTTGTACATGAAAAATGTTTGACTGTGGTGAACAATGTATTACACTTATCTATGGATAAAAAGAATTGGACTTGTAGGAGCTGCAATGCGGGTGAGAATCAAATTGACGAACTTGGCAAATCTGATGAAACTATATTACTAAAAAAACTAGTGTGTGAATTAGAAAAGGTGAATAAACTTCAAAGGGAAAAAATTTCTCAACTAGAAGAGAAAATGACTCAATTAGTAAGTGATGGCGATGCTAAAATTCCTGGAAATTGTGCTGCGAAAAAAACTTTATATAGTCATGCCCTATCGAATAAATTATTGATATCAAGTGAGGACACTAATATTGACATGTATGAATATTTAAAAACGAATTATGATCCTTCGCAACTTGGACTGAATGTTATAAATATTAAGAAGAAGGACGATGGAAAAGTTATTATAACTACTAGTGATGAGTCGACTTCTCAGAAAATTGAGAAATTGATAAGAGAAGAAAAAAATATTAAATGTGATTTTACCCCTGTAAGAAATATAAAACTGAAACCAAAAATTTTAATTCAGGATATAGAGAAAGACGACATCCCTGCTGATGGTAATATTAAAGAAAAAATTTTACTTCAAAACAAATTTCAAATTAACAACCCTGAATTGAAAATTATTAGAACATTTACAAATAAAAAAACAAATCTTATGAATATTGTAGCGGAAGTAAATAGTGAGACCCGTGAAATATTACTTGGTATGAAGAGACTCTATCTCGGCTGGAGCTATGGTAGGGTTAGTGAATACTTTCATGTGACTAAATGCTTTTCATGCAGTGAATTTGGGCATTTGGCAGCTAAATGTCTAAATAATAAAACAGTTTGTCCCCTCTGTGCTGGCTCTCATTGTTTAAAAGAATGCAAAAGCAAGAATAAAAAATGTGTTAATTGTTTAAAATCAAACTCGCAAGAAAAAACGAACTTTGACCCCACACATACTACTTTTGACAAAAGTTGTCCCGTATACTTGAAAAGGTTGAATTTTATCAAGACACACACAGTAGATGAATAACAATCACTGATGGCGGGCAGAGCAAATAACTATGAGAGAGAAGTCAAAATTTTGCACTATAATATTGCGGGATTGAAGAACAAGGAGGACTCGCTAGAGGTTATCCTTGAAAAAGAAAAATCCGATTTCGTCTGTCTGACTGAACATTGGTTAACAAAGGAGGAATCAGCGCTGGTGAATTTTGACAACTATCATCTGGGTGCATGCTACTCAAGAAAAAACCATATCAGGGGTGGTGCTCTTATATTGGTGAAGAAGGACATTAAAATAATAAATGATGAATCTATAGTGAACTTTGTAGTTGAAAAGTCTTTTGAATGTGCAGTAGTAATGTTTAGATCTAAATTAATTAATATATTTGTAATGGCTGTCTATCGCTCTCCTTCAGGTGATTTTTCTGTTTTTATTGAGAAACTCGATCTATTTTTGAAAAGTATTTATAAAAGATATAAAAATGTTCAAATAATTATTTGTGGTGATTTTAATATTAACTTTTTAGAACAATCTAATAGTTTAACTTGCTTTATAGATATTTTGGCATATTATAATATTAAGCCAATTTTTGAGAGTCCTACTAGAGTAACTCATTCATCCGGCACCTGTATTGACAATATTTGTACTAATCTACCTTCTTGGGTTTGTTCAGATATATTTGACCTTGGCCTTTCTGATCATATGGCTCAGGTGATAAAAATTAGGCTCTCCTTGCAGGAACACCCTATTTTTAAATATGTTCATATATATAATGATTATAATGTAATGAAATTTAATGCTATTTTTTCTTCTATTGATTGGTTGAATGTTTTCGAGAGAGACGAGGGCAGTTTGGATGTAAAGTTTGTTAAATTTGTTGAATTATTTAAATATTATCACAATATTTGTTTTCCAGTTAAGAGAGTTAATATACATAATCAAAATGATAAAAAGTGGCTAACAAAAGGCATTAAAATATCATCGCAAAAATTAAAAGAACTTAATAGACTTGTTAAGAGTGGACATTCTTATCTCAGAAAATATTATAGTGAATATAAGAAAATATATACTCGTGTGATTAGACAGGCTAAAAAAATGCATAATAGTGGTAAATTAAAATCAGCAAATAATAAACAAAAGACAATGTGGAGTATTATTAATAATTCTTTATCACATAATGTACACCTTGATGTTAAAATAAGAAGTAAGAGTGGCCTATTGTTGTATGATGAAATGGAAATTTCCGATAGATTTAACCAATTTTTTGTGGACTTATCTGGTGGGATTGTTGGGGAAGGTGACGATTTTTTGGCGACAAATATGAGATATAATGGGGATTTTTTTAACACTCGATCAATTTTTCTCGATCCTACGAATAGTAATGAAATTTTAAAAATATTAATTGAACTAAAAAATACTAAGTCTTGTGGCCCCGACGGCATTAATAATTATATTGTGAAAAAATGCGCATATAGTATTTGTGAACCGCTGTCTATCCTCATTAATGAATCCTTGGCGAGTGGCTGTTTTCCCAAGATCTTTAAAAGCTCAAAAATTTTCCCTCTTTATAAAGGAAAGGGAAATAGACAACTTGTGGAGAATTATAGACCAATATCTCTACAATCTACCTTTTCTAAAATTCTAGAAAAAGTTATGGCTAAAAGGGTGATTGCATTTTTAGAAAGATTTAACTTGATTAATCCCAACCAACATGGTTTTTTAAAAAACAAAAATACATCGTCAGCACTTTTTTCTCTTGTAAATGAAATTTATAAGGGTTTGGATTGTGGAGAGCACACTATGCTTGCGTCATTAGATATCAGCAAAGCGTTTGACTGTGTCAGACATGACTCATTGTTATATTGTCTTGATAGACTGGGATTTCGAGGTAAAGCGTTAGACTGGTTTAAAAGTTACCTTTCTGATCGCACACAATTTGTTACTTTAAATGATACACAGTCAAGAGTGCTAGACGTTAAGGTTGGGGTGCCCCAAGGCAGTGTCTTGGGCCCACTACTATATATTTTATATGTAAATGACATAACCCTTGATAGCGGAAGACTAACGTCATATGCAGATGATACTACACTGGTCTTGGGAAGCAGGTCATATGAGCGTGCCTGTCAACTTACAACTGTTGCCATAAATGATATTAAAATTTTTTTTAACAAGAAAGGCCTTAAATTAAATGAGGATAAAACAGCGATTTTACATTTTCATTTGAGCAAGGGGAGGGAAATTATATCTGATGGATTGCCTGGGGGATATGATACCATTCAAACAACTAAGATTCTGGGGCTGCATTTTGATGCCAACATGAGATGGGACACCCATGTGGATGCTCTATGCAGGAGGCTTAATCCCATATGTTATGGAATGTTAAAGTTAAAAAACCTTACAACTAATGACGTATGTCTTACCTATTATTATGCTAATTTTCACT
>JAKCPI010009504.1:0-32323 GCA_023213315.1 Euborellia annulipes | reverse complement strand
TTCAATTGTATTCGATAAATGTCAAAAACAAAATATGTCGTTCCTATTGAAAAACTCTAAATTCAAAGTTGTTCTTGTAAAAGGACTTCTTTTGGACAACCTGGGATGATTTGTAAAAATAATTAGATGATAGCTTATAATGAGCATATAACTTTGGAAGTAAAGAAAATACAACAAAAGTATAAACATATTAATATAATCGCAACACAACGACAATCAACGCGGTAAACGCCACTTTCTGATTGATCACTTCTAGTTTATTTATTTCCCAAGAAATTATATCTCTTGTAGAAGGAAGTAGTAGTGTTATGAGACTAGAATATTAGATAATTGGTGATTAAATTTACCGATAAATGGAAGCTTTCCACCACTTTGATCAAAAGTAAGATTAAATTGTCATTTAAAACTCCCGGGCATAAGGAAGGCAGGTAAATTTTTTTCCCTAGGTTGGTAGGACTGTCTATAACATTTGCCAAGCGTTAAGGTTTAATTATCTCCGAGTTACAAGTGTTTTTGTAAACAACCAAAAAGTGAATTTTTCGATTTTCACAATGGGTGATTTTGTTTAGCAAAGAATTGGCATCAAATTTTGTTTGCGGAACGAATATTCTTGTGGCGGACACGTTGAAAATGTTGCGGAAGGCATTTGGTGATCAAATTATGGCACAAAAAAACGTTTATAAGTGGTACAACGAGTTTAAAGAGGGCCGAGAACGCGTTGAAGACGAACAGCGCTCTGGACGACCATCAACATCTACCGACGAGGGCCACGTCCAAAAACTCAAAGATTTGGTGCTTGAAAATCGTCGATTGACAATTAGAGATCTCGCTGATAGTGTTAAAATATCAGTTGGCTCAGCCCAAACCATTTTGAAGAATGTTTTGTGTCTTAAACTCGATTGGTGCCAAAATAATGCGACTTTTTTGCCAAAAACTCGACTCATATGGTCCCGCAACCACGGTATTTGCCTGATTTGGCTCCGTGCGACTTCTGGCTATTTAGTAAACTCAAAAGGCCAATGCGGGGACGCCGTTTTGACACGGGTGAGGAGATAAAAACCGAATCGAAGAAGTTCTTCAAGGCTATACCGGAAAAGACTTTTCCGACTGTTTCGAGGACTGGAAAAAGTGCGTTTTATCGGACGGGGATTACTATGAGGGGGATGAAATTGATTTGAAAAAGAATAAATAAAGAAATAAATTTACATTTTATAAACAAATTCATCTTACTTTTTGATCACAATGGTATATTTATTGTAAGAGACTGTAAAAAAAAAATTTGCAGCAATTTGAAAAATCTCGACATTATGATGGGTCGATTATAGAAAGTGATTTTATAGAAATATTTTTCAACGTAAAAATAAAATCAAATACTTAAGTAAAAAATAACCTTAGTGGTATAGAACAGTAAAGTTAGTGTATGGGAGGCAGTAGCAAGAAAGGAAGGGTGTGTGAAGGGCAAAGGAGAGAGAGCAAGAGCAAGGCAAGCAGCCATGTCGACAACTGTGCAGATTTATTCCTTCTTGGCTGGTTAGGGGGGGATAGAGAGAGAGAGAGAAGGGCAGCCGCATACTAATGAAATATTGTATTCATAGCTAGAGAGAGAGAGAGAGAGCCTTAAGGGCGTTAAGGGACATTGGGACAACGGCAACGACAAGCCCCTGCCCGGCCCTTCAATTACGACAAGTCTACATCTCGTAGGGGGGGGGGAGGCGAGGGTTTACTTGCATATATAGAGACGAGAGAGGGTTTATAAGACATGTGGAACCCCTGCAGCGAATTAAATTATAATTACCAGAGATTCTACAATAGTAGCCCAAGGAGGAGGGTTAAAAAAAAAAAAACATCTGGTGTAACTAATCGCACTTTGGTTTTGAGTTTCCGTTAGAAAAAAGGAAATTTGTACGAAGGTCGTAGATGATGATTTCTTTCAATCGGAATTATTTCAATTTTTAGGTGACATCAGGACAAAGGATGTTAAAAATTTCTCTGTAGTGTTAGATTGACAAGGGGAGAACAATCATTTGGAAAATTGTTCGCTGTGGCTGATATTCGCGCCTCCCTTTAAATTTAAAAATGAATTTATTGTTATTATTAATCACATATTAATTAAGAAATTTTTAAAATAAGCTTAGATGATTTATTTAAAAATCAACTGTCAAATTAGTTCAGCATTCTTGCAATAGATGGCAGGCTAGTCTAACAGACGATTTCTTTTTAGCCTATATCTGGCCTATATTTATATATTTTTATGCTTTTATAAAAGATACATAATATATAATAACATTTATAAAGTATTTATTGTTAAAAGATCAATGAAAATCAACCAAATGCTACCATTCTGAAATCTCATGGCAAATTTTTGAATTACTTGAGATTTTGGGCATTTTCTTTATGACACACAACGCCCTATTATCGAGAAAAACATGCATAACACCTCGCTCCTATTCCGCCTTAAGACTTTACGATAAACGTTAATTATTAATATATCTATTGGGGGTCCAGCCATTTAGTATCCAAATGGCTTAAATAAAATCATCGGACTGCCTGGGAACCGAATCCTCGATCCTTGGAATACAAGGCAAGCGCGCTAGCAACTACACCAATCCTGAGGGCAATTAAATAATTAAAAGGTAAATTTCCACCATTCCTTTTGTATACGAAAAACGTAAAGTTTTGCAACTTGATTGCTTATTTTATTTTAGAAATGATTTAACCTAAAATGATTGGACCATTTCGTTTCGTCGTGTTGCAGAATTTATTTAGCTGGAAGGGTTTAATTCAAGGGGGGATGAGGGGGGGGGAGGAGATTGTATTCAATTCTCGAAGAGGATTTAAACACCTTGCGAGTTGATGGATCCTTTTGGGCAGTGTGAGTAGCCCTTAGGGCGGTAACGACGTGCGCAATTAGCCCTCAACCCCCCCCCCCTCTCAAGAAGGATCCCGGTTGAATTAACTAATCCTAAACTGTGGCCGAATGGATTGTGTGCGAGATCAAAGCCGGAAGGACTGACAATTGTAAATATACTCCTCTGCTTGAAAATCTATGCAAGAAGAGACGGACGTTTGTCTCCTCTGGGATCAACTTTTTTTTTTAATATCTAGAAGAATTTAGGCAAAGGAAATCTCAAAAATATTTATCGGCATTTTCTACTGCACAAAAATGACAGCAAGTATTTAAAAAGAGTAATAATTTTTCAAACTTGTATATTCCTGGCACATGAGCATTCACAGAGAGAATTTTTTCCACTTTTTTTTTTGGTATCCAAATGGCTTAAATAAAATCATCGGACTGCCTCGGGTCCGAACCCGCGACTTTTGGTATACGAGGTTAGCACGCTAACCTCTACGCCAAACCCCGAGGGCGTATCTTAAATTGAAAATCGACATATTTTTATTTTTTTTTTACTAAGGGGGTACAGGAGCGACGTCTAAACGTACTTAAAAAAACTAGACTATTATAAGGAATTTTTCAATGCGGTTTTTTTTAAATGAATTAAATTCTTAAGAGATTATTAGGACATCGAGCTATAATTTTTTTAATGACTTATTAAAAAATTATCGTAATTAATTTTTTTGTTATCAAGCAAATACAAAAAAAACAATCTGCTCCAATAATCTTCAATTTTTTTTTTTTAAATTTAAAAATGAATTTATTGTTATTATTAATCACATATTAATTAAGAAATTTTTAAAATAAGCTTAGATGATTTATTTAAAAACCAACTGTCAAATTAGTTCAGCATTCTTGCAATAGATGGCAGGCTAGTCTAACAGCTGATCCCCTTTTGGCCGATATTTATATTTTTTTATGCTTTTATAAAAGATACTATAATAACATTTATAAAGTATTTATTGTTAAAAGATCAATGAAAATCAACCAAATGCATTAAATATTATTAGCTACCATTCTGACATCTCTTGGCAAATTTTTGAATTACTTGATATTTGGGCATACTTTTTACGCCATCTTATCGGGAAAAACATGCTTAACAGTTTCGCTCCTATTCCGCCTTAAATGTTTTTTTTTTTTAATTAGAGTAGAATCAAGCTAATTTAGAACACAGACGCACAGTGTATTATTAGACTATTCTAAACTATTTAATCTTATCTTCCATTCCCTTTGTTTAAAAGCTTTGCCATAAAAATACGCTAGCGCTAATAAAGTCACCTTCAAGGGGGTTGCATCAATTTCTAAATTCTATTTAATTCTTATAATTAAAATAAAAAAAATAATTCTCTAGTTATATATAACCTTTTTTTCATTCCTCTGTTCAAATTAAAAACTTTAATAATTTATTTAGACAGGTTGTAATTTATATGTTTCATGCTTAGGATAGCTATTTTAATCGGAAAACATATTTTTTTTAATATTCAGATGCTAATCAGCTTTCTACAAATAGAAATAAAACTTTTTTGTCATCAAAGAACGATGGGGGGGGGGGGGGGCTATAACAATAATAATAATAATTAATTGCCGACCCTCTTGACAAGGTGGATAAATTAAAACGTAATAAAGTTTAAGCTCTAAGGGGTGAGGTTTGAGTGTCATCGGTACAAGTCTCGTGATTTCTTCCTTTTTTTTTTTTTTTCTCTCCACTTGTTTATCAAGTTGTTTCCGAGTTTCGTGTTTTGTATAGTTGAATTATTTACTGCCTGACTTTGTAGATCATTTACCAGTAAATTAGCTACTATTTATTTATTTCATTAGTAATCATTACAGAAAAATGGTCATAAAATCGACACGTGACAAGTGGAAAGGCTTATTTCTCTTTTTTCCTTCATTGGTTAACACGATTTTTTGGTCTGGCTGGCTTCTGCATATGAAATTTTCGTTTTTCCTACGCTAACAAATAAAGGGAAAAATAATTTTTTGATCAAAGTTTGCTTTTGTAGAAACTAGAAAAATTTTTTGAATTTTTATTTATCTATTTATTTATTCAAATTTAATTTTTGAGAAAAAATCACTGATTTTTATATTTTTTAAATAATTTTATTTTAAATTATTATATAGAGATTACGATTAGGATAGTGTTTGCTGAACAACAGAGTCTTTTCAATTTAAGGTTTGTGATAAACAATAGCATATGAATGTAAAATAACAAGAAATCAATTTAAAAATGAATATTTTTTGTATTTCTTTTATGTTTGTACAGGGGTTAGACAAAACACCGGACATATAGTCAATATTTATTTATTAATAATGTGTTGAGCCACCATTTGCTTGTAGACATTTTTACAGGTAATTTGGAGGTACTCTAGGATCTATCCAAAGTTTTTGTGCTAACTTGGGGGAGGGGGTTTCAAAAACCTCAAAATTTTAGGACTTTTTTCAGTTTTTATTTTGTTTTATATCTCGTAAACTAACAAGCATATTTTGAGCACCCTCAAAATTAGACCAAGTTTCTCGAATGTAAAACAAATAGAAAATTCGTTCGACCGTATCTCGGTTAATATGCAGAAAAATATGGTTGAAGGGGTCCAGAAGAAATTTTTAAAATTTCTCTTCTATAGAGAAGTTGGACTGTTTGGAGCCCCTCTAGACTATAGCGAGCTGTTGAAAATGTTCTCTTTAAAAAGTCTCTCTGACAGGAGAGATGATGACAAAATAAAATGTTTGAATTGTCTATTGGGAAACTGTTGGGATACCCCCGAATTATTAGCTAAAATTGGCTTCAGGGTCCCAGCAGTTTCCTTGAGGTATGGATCTCTGTTTCATGTTGGCAGGGCGAGAACGAGGATAATGGAGAGATCTCCCATATTCAACATGATTGTTGAATATACTAGGAAGGAGACCTCTTCATGATTTCCATTATTTGAATTGTATTTTGTATTGTATTATCAATTTTATTTTTTTCTTGTTATCATATGTCTAATTTATAATTTTATTTCCAATTGTGAAAAATTATTTGTTCCCAATTCACTCTGCAATGGAAATTTTCTGTTGAGTGAATGTAATGTTTTTACTAAATAAATAAATAAATAAATAAATATGAGTTTACAAATTCGAATTATCAACCAAATTTTAGCAAATTTAATACTCTACAATTTTGTATTCTTCTATAGTGCACAATATATGTTTAGTTTGTGAGATATAAGCGAAAAACTGAAAAAAGTCCAAAATTTCTCGAAATGTAAAACATATAGAAACTTTGATCGACCGTATCTAGGTTAATATTGAGTCTACATATTTGTTTTATCAACCAAATTTTAGCAAATTTAATCCTCTACAACTTTGTAATGTATTATAATTCACAAAATATGCTTAGTTTACGAGACACAAGCGAAAAACTGGAAAAACTATCATATGTTTTTGCGACAGGAAGAAATAGGACAGGCCGGCCCGTTGCACTGTCTGACGCCTGATGAAAAGAGAAATGAAGAGACAGACATACAAAGAACTGAAGGACTGCCTGTCCCAGTCTCGGGTAGATCGTGGTCGCCACCCACATACCCACAAAGATGTGGGCCCCTGAGTGAATATATAAATTAATAAATAATAACCTTATGATGCTGAAATTTCTCAATTACTCGCCTTTGGCGGGCTTTGCCACTGGTGTGACTGGTCACACAGAACATCACTAAACTAATGAAAAAAAATGATTGGGGGTTTACCAAATCTACCTGTCATCATAACGACTCATTAAAAATAAAATGAAATTGTGACTATCTAGAGAGACTCAAATTGACGAATGGCCTTTGATTTCAAGTAAAGAAGGAGAGAGAGGGAGAGGAGGGTGAAAAACAACCAACACCCCTGAGATTTACCGGTCCTGTGAGGCTCTGCTTGTAATTATAATCGTAAAGTGGGCTTTACGACAGCTAGGAGGTTTCTGCTCCGCCAAGTGGACAGGGTCAGAGAGAGTTTCTTAACTTACTAGAAAAGGGATGGGATGAGGGTGTATACTACGTGTGGGTGGGGAAACATTAAATTCTGTGGTCAACGTTGCATTGCATTGCAAATTTACCTCTCCATTTAGTTAAGATTTTATATTAATTAATAATCAGCTTGCTAAGTTCTAATCTTAAAGTTTTTGGATGCGAAAATAAACACACACATCGACTGTCAAACAAAAAACTGTATCTTAAACGTACTGTATGGTTATGAATATTAAAATATTATATATAAGTTTTTGTGGTTTGAAATATAATTATGGAACTTATTGTAACATCATGCTTTTTATGTAAACACTTGCTTTGATAATTGTGACTAACTTCATGGAAATGAGTAAAAATAGCGGGAAAATTTGAATCTAACTTCACAGAAATGCCGACAGATGGCGCTGACGTCGCTGTATATAAAGAGGCACGTAACGGACATGAAAGTTGGTTTACTTGAGCCGGAGCAAGTGCACAGTACTTGATAACGGCTGCAGAATAAGCAGTCGAAACGTTGTACAGTATTTATATATTTTTAATAAATATTTAATACAAAAATGTGGTCTATAATTAAAAATTCCCCTAATAATCATATTAAAATATGTCTATTAGAGCTGGAACTGGTGCTTGTTGGATGTAGTGGGATGTAGTTGGATTGCGTTTTTTTCAGTAAAGTACGAGACTGAAAAAAACACAATTTTTAGTATGATGACTTAAAACTTTCGAATAAAATATCATTTTTCAACTTCTAAAGTTTCATGAGAAAGCTGAAAAAATTTCATAAAAAGTTACGTAAAAAACCAAATTTCAAAAAAAAAATTTTTATAACCAAAAAAAAAAAAAAAATAGAAGCAATCGTCGGCACATCTTGAAATTAGAGGGGATAATTGTAGAATTAGTTGAAGTTTTTTTTGAGTAAAAAAAAAAATAAAAAAAAATGGTCTATTTAAAATTAGGGTTTTTTCAAAAAAACTGAAATATTTCATATATGCGGGCGCCTGAAATAATTTTTGTATTTTTTTCTGAAAACTACATTAAAAGACAAAATTTTTATAATCTTGCGGGGTTCCGAAATTTCAATTTTAAAATAAGTTATCGTTATTTTAAAAAAAAGAGCAGTTTTTTTTTTTTCAAAAATCCATAACTTTTTTTTAGTTGGGTAAAAAAATTTGAAAAAATTCTCAAAAATGTCTTTTAAGGGGTAGAAAAAAGATAGGAAATTTTCAGCGAAATCTGAGGGGGTCAGGAAAAAAATTTGTCGATTTGGCATGGGATGACCCATATAATGGCGGAGTGTCCGTCTGTCTGTCATGATCCAACCCGAGTTCCATCCCCGATTTCTCCAAGGAAAAAAAAAATAGAAATTTAATTACTCTCATTTTTCATAAGGCAAGACAAAACTCAATGCTTTCCAATGGGCAAAATCTGAGTTTTCAGAAATTTTTTGCACTTTCCCTTTTGAGAATTTGCGGAACCGAGTATTTTTCCTGGACTCTCTATAACACTGCAAAATTACAACGAGAAGTTTGGTCAAACAGAGCATGACAGACAGACAGACGGACACTTCGCTATTAGATATATAAATAAGATATTGATTAAAAAAAAAAGAAATATCGAATCTCTCTCTTTCTATCTCTTGACTCCATTAAATAAAAAAAAAGGCAAACTTTCTATCTCTCTGTTGTTTTTCCATCTCTTCCTTTAACTGTAATAAAGAATTAAGATGTTCCAATGACGTGGACTCGCATAATCGAATTAGCCATCACGAAACTGGAAGATAATTCACAACTACTTAAAAGAAACAAATAATAAATTGAGAAAGAGAGAGGGAACCACAAAAGAAATATTGTATTAACTACAAGAGAGAATACAAAAGAAGAGAAAAGACTGGAGGGGGAGGGGGGGGGGTTAAAGAAAGTCCATTAAATAAATATGTTTTAAAATCTGTTAGTTGTTAATATTACAACATCAAATGAATGGGATATTAGTAAAAAAAAAGGGCAACGAAGTTACAAAACTTTCCCGCTCTTAATTAGATAGTTATAGAGCGGGAAGGTTTTATTAATTATACAATTAAATTTAATACTTAATTATATCTCTATATATTCAATGAAATGACGAAGTTTGAAATATTGAAACCTTATTTTTTTTTAAATTATTTTACAAATAACTACTGAAAGGAGTTTCATGAAATTATTATGGTTGAGTTTCAAAAGATGTAGTTCAGAGGTAAGCTGAAAAAATCGTGGTTCGCGATAATAATTTACCGCTCCCTGCAGGCCGATTCACTTCTAGATTTAATATCTTCTTAGCCTTACTTGGGACTACAAATTTTCTAAATCTGTTCTAAACTTATTGTAACATGTAAACACATGCTTTGATAATTGTGACTAACTTCATGGAAATGAGTGAAAATAGCGGTCAAATTTGAATTTAACTTCACAGAAATGCCGACAGATGGCGCTGACGTCGCTGTATATAAAAAAGGCACGTAACGGACATGACAGTTGGCTCACTTGAGTCGGAGCAAGTGCACAGTACTTGATAACGGCTGCAGAATAAGCAGTCGAAACGTTGTACAGTATTTATATATTTTTAATAAATATCCTAATCCGATTAATAGTTCCAGAGATATAAGCAAAAAAAGCACTGTATATATAGGCGCACTCGTATTACTATCAATTATAATTAAAGTATTCATAATGATTGAAATATATCCCTTACTGTTTTTAATTAATTTAAAATAACCCTAAGTGCTTCTTCCATTTATTCCCAATTTCAAAGCTGCTCTACACCTTAAAAGATTTTAATTGTGTCGGATTCTCAGAGTGCACTCAAGGCTTTGGATAACTTATTTACCAGGAACTCAAAACCCAATCATACAAAAGATTCATCTAGTTCAGGGGTCTCCAAACTTTCCAGCCTTAGGGCCATACTGATTACTCCAGTAAGTTCCGAGGGCCAAAACCATATTATCATTGTTGCCGGTGGTTAAAAGTGAAATAGTCCACTGATAAAAAAAAAAGTCCGAAAAAGTACGCAACGTTTAAAAAAGGCTGCAAATCGGGCTAAAGTCCGCAAAACGGCAACACTACATATTATTAATTTTCCTGTCATTATCTGTAATTTCTAGATTAGTCGTAGAGAACGAGATTTTGCAATCGAAACTTTGAGTGCTTTGAAAATAAATTTTGATGCTCGTTTCTCGGACTTTGATGCCATTGCGAATCAAATTAAGATTTTTCAGAATCTTTTTGATACTGACATTGAAACCCTAGCCCCGGAACTTCAAATGGAAATGATTGATCTACAGTGCAGTGATATAGTTAAGAACAAATATCAAAACTCATCTTTGTTGGAATTTTATAAGAGTCTTCCACTGACACAATTTGATAATTTGCATAAATTTGCTCGTGGGCTGTTTTCTGTTTTTGGTACTACTTATTTGCGTGAGAAGACCTTCTCCAAAATGAAGTACACAAAAAATGTTTACAGATCTAAATTAACTGATGAGCATCTTAAATCTCTTTTAATAATTGGTACAAGTAAAATTAGTCCACAACTACAAACTATTGTCAGTGGAAAACCTCAATTACATAAATCTCATTAGTATTTCATATGTCATTATGCTTGTTATAAGTTATGTTTTTATTTAAAATGTATAAAATGTTAGTTGGATTCATTTCAATAATTTGTTAGTTATTATTAATATATACTGAAGTTAAATTTTCTGCATATTATACATGTCTTTACTCATTACAATTCTGTGTTTCTTTATCCAACTTATCACAAAAACAATAACAATAAGCCTACAACAATGTTATGAGTAGTTAGCCCATGACCATATCAATGTAGATGTCATATTAATAATTATTCAACATAAAATTAGAATACTTCACTAAACTAAATTTAATTTGCTATAAAAAATATGTTCTCTAAAGTTTTCAAGTTTGCTAGCTCTCCGCGGGCCGGACAAAATCTGTCCGCGGGCCGGATGTGGCCCTCGGGCCGTAGTTTGGAGACCCCTGATCTAGTTCACCAGGATCTGGTTCGAGATGGAAGGCTGATATTTTTCATGTGGGCTGGGAAACAGTGCTACGATTTTCTAGAATGTTCGATGTACAAATTGCAATATTTTAGTGTTTTAAGACAATCTAAAAATTTAGAATATCTTGATATTAATTGCTTGAATATAGAAGCAAATGAAATTCTCACTCAAAATACACTTATTTTTCTTATTATTACGTCATCTCCCTACGAGGTCCACATGGCAATCATTGCCCTCGACACAGCTGCTCGGAAAACATTGATGCACTATCCGAACCATCTTTCAGTCATGAATTTTGGGGTCTAACTACAGATCTTTTTTCTTGGATTTTACCCTCGATAATCTCATAGCGTTTTCCTCTAATGACGTGTCCTACGTAATGGATCTTTCTTTCCTTGACGGTAAGCAGCAGTTCTCTTGGCTTAATCATGCGAAAGAGAACTTCTAAATTGGTTATTCTATGTACTTAGGATATTCGTAGCATCCTTCGGTGTAAGTACAAGTCGGACACCTCGTTTTTTTTTCCATTGGAGAATTTACGGTCCAGCTCTCGCATCCGTAGAGAAGAAATGGGAATAAGTAACATCTTAACATGCTATGCTTAGCTCGTCTCTGACAAAGTACCTTCTCATGTCAGTGAAGACTTTCCGGGCTTGCTCAATCCTGGATCCCTGCATTCCTGATTCACTCCCAGGTATTTAAGTGAATCCACTTGGTTCACAGTTTTGTCGTTGATTTTAAAAGAGACAACTTTCGGTGTTTTTGAAAATACCATTACATTGGTCTCATATGTAGCCCAAAATTTTCACTATAATTTGTAGTCCTAATTGGGCCTAAAAAGATATTAAAACTAGAAGTCAATCGGCCTGCAGGGAGCGGTAAATTATTATCGCGAACCACGATTTTCTCAGCTTCCTCTGAACTAAATCTTTTGAAACTCAAGCATAATAATTAGGACGATAGCCTTCTAGACCTTGAGTAAATTTCATGCCACTCAGTTCAGAAGTTATTCGTAAAAAAATGAAAAAAAAAATTGCGTTTCAAGATTTCAAACTTGGTTAATTCATTGAATATATCGAGATATAATTACCAGGTAAGTATATAATTAATAAAATAGACACGAAGTTGCAAAACCTTCCCGCTCTATAACTATCTAATTAATAACACATTATCAATCATTAGTTGCAACTCAGTATTGCTTGCTATGATGACCGTGTCATCTGCATATACCCTTAAATTTCTTAAATTATTTAAAATAAGTGGTACGACAACTGGCCTTCAAGTTAAATCTCAAATATATATAAATATATATCGAAACCAACGACGATCGATATCCAGCCAATTTAACGAGAGAAATAATTAGACAAAAAATATTTTGGTACAAAGATTGGGAAATAATTGCTAATTCATACAATATGGCATTAGATGATATTGTTGGAAGAGAAATCCGATAGATATTAAAATTACGTTAAAAAAAAAAAATAAAATGTTTGGGAAACTACTTAAGTCACATCAGATTTTTTTTTAAAAAGATATTAAACTGATATTTTAGTAGTAATTTAGATATTAAACTATTTTTTATTTATTTATCGTTAATTTGAATTGTTTTCTAAAAGCCCCTCTCTAAGAACGTGACTCAACTTGAGATGGACAAAGAAAGTGTCTATAACTAGAACGAAGGAGTCCTGGGATGGGTGTCTGTCTGTCTCTAAGACCGAAGAACAAAGAAGAAGGAAGGTAATGGGACGTTATAATCGGCTTTCTCTCACACTCTCTTGTCTCTTGTTTCGAACAAATCGCTCTTCGTCCCCGATGACGTGCCGACGCTTGTCAAAACTTTGCAAACGCGAAGAACGACGGACTGAGAGCGTGGGTGGGTGGGTGGGTTGGCCCTCCCCTCTCTGCCCAATCTTCCTTGGTGATAAATAGTTAAATTACTACCGAAAGATGTCCGTCTTTTTTTTTCCTACAAGATCAATAATCAACCAATCATTTCTCATACACTGTTCGGCTTTAACGCCCTTATTTTGTGAAATTATTAAATATATATGAATTCCAAAAGGAATTTATTTATAAAACTTAGCCTAAAAGCAGCTCTGAAAAATTATCTAAAAATTAAAAAAAATCCCATAAAAATCGGCCAGATAATTTCAGAGTTACTGCATAACAGAGAAAACAATTATAAAATAATAAAATCTCACAAGTATTATTTTCTAATTCATGATATAGGCTATATGAAGATAAAAAAAAAATTATGAAATTTAATTCAAGTTGTAACTATGAAAGTTCAAGGAAATTTACTTGGCTTAATTAAATCTCTCATTTATTATTCTATAGAATAATATATATTAATATAAGAAATTATATTTAATATAAAAATATAAAATACAAATTTAAATTCCCTGATTTGTGATGAATTAACTCATGAACTAAATCACGAATTTTGATGTGATTTTTTACTTATTACTTCCTCCTATTTTTTAATGTGTAGATAATTTTCTGTTGATGTTTTATAACTCAAAAAAAAAAAAAATCCTTCATAATAAAAAATGAAAATTAATTTCAATCGCAATCTTATAAAAAAAATCGAACAATTTTTAGTTTTTCTCATAATATATGCATCCAATCAAAATGTTCGTTATTAAGAAAGTTGTAGAGCGTTAAATTCTGCATCGAATGAAATCGTATTCGCTATAAACTAGTAGACGGACGTGATTGAAAAGAGGAATCTATTTGCAATATAAATTTTTTTTTTACTTTCTCTTACCTCTATATAAGTTAATATATATAGAGAGAGAAAGTATTGATTTCATGTCAAAAATTCGATGTCGAGATTTTGATGGATCTTCACGTTTTGAGGTCCCCTGAATCCAAAAAAGTGGTTTTCGCGTCTATCTGTCTGTTTGTGTGTGTGTCTGGGTTCAATTTAAAGCATGAAAGAATTGAGCTAAGAGATTGAAATTTTATGCACACTCATAGAACGTGACACGATGCTTTTGAACAAAATCAGCCAAAAAGTACTAGTACTTTACTAATGTATTTTTTGATTTTCTCAAAATTCTGTCCAACGATTTTAATTAAAATTCAAAAATCAATTATTTTTTAGATGCTCTTTCTTATGTATATTCTCATTTTGCCCTTAAAATCTTCTGAAGACCACTTTACACTTGTATTTCATAGGAAGGATACGAGAACTGGTTGCCATGGTAACAAAATATAAATATTCTAATATATCGACATAAACTAAATATATATCGACAGGAAAAATCTGGTGTGACAAGCACAGAACACAACTTTCGATTACCGAAGGTGTGTGAGACAGTCACACCAGATTTTTTTTAAGTCTATTTGTAATAAATTTTTTTTTTTTTAATTTTTCTTAAATAACTCACAAATTATGAATTTAAACAAAATGGTGGTTATTAGGAAAATTATAAAGTGTTAAATTCTGCATCGAATGATTGTTACAATTCGCTTATTGGACAAGATTTAAATCTATATTTCGATTCCAAATATATTTATATATTAGTTTTAAAGAAAATACTTTGAAATCGATTTTGATAAAATGAATTCAAATTCAATTTTTTTTTTTTTTTTTTTTAATAAAAACCAAATTTCGATTTGGCTTAATAATAATTAGAAGAGGAGAGAAAAGGTGGTTGGATACTTTGTGGTTAATAATCCCCCTATTAAATAGAATTAGAGCCCCCTCGCGTACAGAGGATCCACCTGCCAAATAGTCTAAACTGCAAGGACGACGACCAAGTTGGTAAAGCTCTCGTTTTCACTCCGATAAATAACCCCCACCACTAACGTTCGACTCACAAATGAGCCCAAGGTAAGTGAGAGAGAGAGAGAGAGAGGAATTAATTCATCCAGGATTTATGTTTGGACTCTTGGGCAAGAATTCGGCGGCATACAAGTAACTTTGGGGCAGATATTAAGCGGTATAAATAATGCAATGGCTTCCCTCTTAAGTCCACCTATCTCTCTCTCTCTCTCTCTCCTCGTTCTTGGACATCCGGAGAAGATAGACTATATATAGTCTCTCTCTCTCTCACTCTGTCGTCTTGTATATATCCTCTCTCTTACTTCCTTAGACTCGTCTTTACCTCCCATTTCCACCCCCCAACCCACCAAAATAACTTTCTTGGGATATCTTCAAGGAAGCAGAGAGCCAGCAAGGCAAATTTTAAGTGGCAAGTTTTATAGAGAGAATAAAAAAGAAACAGGAGTGGTTTGGGAAAGTGAGGGGGGGGGGGGGGGAACTTAATGAATAATAAATAAATTAATGATAGAGTATTTAACACTACTGCTTTCTGTATTCTTTGTTTTTCTTAATGTTAAAATAAAACATCTGGTGTGACTGGACGTACAGCACACAACTGTCTCGAAAGAAAAACATGAATCTCCTTGGTGGAAAATTCCACTTTGAGGTTTGAAATTTATATTATTGAGTTTGATTCAGGGCCGGATCTAGGGAGGGGGGCAGTGGGTGCATTTGCCCCGGGCGGCAGATATCAGCGGCAATTAAAGAAAGATTTACTAAAAAAAAGGTAAAATAATATGAATTTTGTATAGTAATGTACCAAATAAGGGGTGCTGGGAGGGGGGGAATTGGTATGAGAGAGTTGGGAGAGTGAGGGGAGGCGGAGCGAGAGCGAGCGGAAGGAAGAATAGAAAGAAGAGAACGAAAAAATCGAGTGAACGAGACTGGTCGGGACGACCGTAACGCACCTGCGGATTATTATTAATTGCCACCGAAACTCAAGCAAATTCGATTATTATCAAAAACTGCAAGGGGGCAGGAAGATTGGACGGCACTTGAGGTCATCTCACCCGGGGCTCAAATCCGCTCACTCTCTTCACGTAGATATATATTTGTATATGGGGCATTCCACGCCAACTCGACCACTTTTGAACCCGACCATTTTTGATTTGGCTGAAACTTTGTCATCTTTTTATACCTTATTGAAAACGTGTTTGAGAATTTTTTCAGATTTTTCGACCCAGCCAAAAAAAAGTTATAGCATTTTCAAAAAACATCGATTTTTTTTTCAAATAACCGTAAAACTGTCAAAAATTAACTTATCGGGACGTTTTTTTTTTTTGAAATTTTTTTCTTTAAATGTACTTTTCAGAAAAAAATATGACAAAATTTTACAGATTCATCTTGAACGTTTTTTTTGACATTTTCGGAAAAAAACAAAAATTTCGGGATGAATGACACTTTTTTTTTTTAATTTTTTTTTTTTTATAAAAAACTTTGATTTTTTCTACAAATGCTCAGAAAATTTCAGAGTGGGATTATTTCGCGTTCTATTTTTTTTTTATTTTTGAAAAAAAAAATTTTTTTCTTCTCCGCTTATTTATCATGATGGTACTCTTAAATTCTTCCAGGATTGACTGAGATTCTAGAAAATGGAAGAAAAATAATAATAATAGTTAGGGGCGATGAAAATCGAGAAAATTCCATTTATCCTGAAAAAATTAGAAATTAGTTGTGTATTCAACTACTGAAGTATTTGAAGCGTCAAGTAAAAGCTTAGAAACATGGGCGTAACTAGGGGGGTGCGAGGGGGGCCTGGTCCTCCCCAGAAAGCTCCTTGCCCCAAGAAAAATTTAAGGGGGGGCCATGGGACCAGCTATCTTCCGGTGGGCCTGGAAAGCCCCATATTTTCTCAATTGTTCTTGGGGCAAGGAGCTTTCTGGGGAGGACCAGGCCCCCCTCGCACCCCCCTAGTTACGCCCATGTTTCTAAGCTTTTACTTGACGCTTCAAATACTTTAGTAGTTGAATACACAACTAATTTCTAATTTTTTCAGGATAAATGGAATTTTCTCGATTTTCATCACCTCTAACTATTATTATTATTATTTTTCTTCCATTTTCTAGAATCTCAGTCAATCCTGGAAGAATTTAAGAGTACCATCATGATAAATAAGCGGAGAAGAAAAAAACTTTTTTTTTTCAAAAATAAAAAAAAAATAGAACGCGAAATAATCCCACTCTGAAATTTTCAGAGCATTTGTAGAAAAAATCAAAGTTTTTTATAAAAAAAAAAAATTAAAAAAAAAAAGTGTCATTCATCCCGAAATTTTTGTTTTTTCCGAAAATGTCAAAAAAAAACGTTCAAGATGAATCTGTAAAATTTTGTCATATTTTTTTCTGAAAAGTACATTTAAAGAAAAAATTTCAAAAAAAAAAACGTCCCGATAAGTTAATTTTTGACAGTTTTACGGTTATTAAAAAAAAAAACCGATGTTTTTTGAAAATGCTATAACTTTTTTTTGGCTGGGTCGTAAAATCTGAAAAAATTCTCAAACACGTTTTCAATAGGGTACAAAAAGATGACAAAGTTTCAGCCAAATCAAAAATGGTCGGGTTCAAAAGTGGTCGAGTTGGCGTGGAATGCCCCATATATATATGTACATATTTGAATTTCAAGATTTTTGTAATATACCATCTAAAAATTAAACATTTACTATTGAACAACAATCTACATCTCCTTCATTCCAACATTAACTGAACAAATCGTCCACGGGGCGTGGTGTAGAGGTTAGCGTGCTAACCTCATATACCAAACGTCGCGGGTTCGGACCCCAGGCAGTCCGATGATTTTATTTAAGCCATCTGGATACCAGATGGCTTAAATAAAAATGCCTGGACCCTAATATATATAAATTCATAAATAACGGTTATCGTAAATGCCTTATATGGCCTGAGCTGCCGAAAAGACAGTGTGAATGTGTGTGTGAGTGTGAGTGTGAATGAGAAAAAAGAGTGAATGTTTTTTTTTACAAAAAAAAAAAAAAAAAAAAAAAAAACTGAACAAATCGTTAAAGAGCTAAAAAAAAAGAACAAATAATAATGAGCATTTAAACAAAAAAGCCTCTCCGCCCACTGTTTTCTAACAAATGACCTTTTAACAACGTTTGCTAGACTAAACTCAAAAAAATTGAATTTCAGGACTTTCGCCACTATGATTTTCAGCAGGCGATACAAAATTTCAAATCTATCAAACAGAGAAGGTTGTCCAGATAAAAAAAAAAAAAACAAGAGGGATTTAATACAAATTTTTCTTTTAAAGGAAGTGAGGGTAAAGGGATTAAAAGATTTTTGTCTTGATAGATGCCAAAGCTAGCTGACTGGCTGACTGGATAGATGATACAACACAACAAGTCTGGTCAAAACTTGCTAGAGCATGCTAATTTGTAGAAGGGTTTAAAACTTTCAAGTAACAAGTTTACGTTCAAAATCTCACTCACTCTCTCACTCTCTCATCTTCATCAATAAACCCTATAATTTACAAGATGCTCGGTCCACTCATGCTGTCTTGTCTTGGCTTTTGGATGTTTAAAAAAAATAGAAATTAAATTTTAATTTAAGATGATGTAGCTACATACGAGTGAGATGCCATTAGTAGCTCAAATATATGTCGACACAAAAAATCTGGTGTGCAAGCACAGACGAGTAAGTTGTGTGCTGTGCGACCAGTCACACCAGATTACCCCATCCGAGAAACTCCTCTGGATCCGCCACTGGCTGAGATGTTATATTAATAAGTGAGTAAAAATGAAAAATGCAGCTAAGGTTATTTCTTTATTTCGTTAATTCACACAGCTGACGTTTCGGTTCCGTGTATGAACCATCTTCAGAGCTGTCGAATAATGACTTTTCGCCAACTCTGAAGATGGTTCAAACACGGAACCGAAACGTCAGCTGTGTGAATTAACGAAATAAAGAAATAACCTTAACTGCATTTCTCATTTTTACCCACTTATTAATATAATGACTAATAATTTTTACCCACTTATTAATATAATGACTTTTCGCCAGCTCTGAAGATGGTTCAAACACGGAACCGAAACGTCAGCTGTGTGAATTAACGAAATAAAGAAATAACCTTAGCTGCATTTCTCATTTTTACCCTCTTATTAAGTTATATGGATGGATATATTATAATATAAAGAAAAATCTATATATACAGTGGCGAAGTGTCCGTTTGTCTGTCTGTCTTTATCCAATCCGAGCCCCATCCCCAATCTCTCTAAGGAAAATAAATCGTGAATGACTTCTCCAAAACTTTTTCCTATATTCTTTTGGAATTATGTCTGTGTTTGAGTCAACACGATTGTTCAAAAAAAAGGAAACCAGACAAATCGATGAAATTTGGTATATATATATATATATATATACTCCTTACACTAAAATTGTAGATTTCCATCAACTTTTAGAGTAAATACGTCTCCTGGTCCTAATAAGTTATTTCAAAATTTTTTGTCATATTATGATAAATTACCCTATTTTGAAAAGTTTTTATTCTTTGACATTTTTTCGAAAACTGAATAGTTTTTGAAATAATCTACGTAAGAAAAGACAATTTTCGTTAATTTTGAAAAAAAAAACGCAAAACAAAATCATACAGGTGACATTGCCCTCGAGCTTGGTGTAGTTAGTAACGCACCTGTCTTGTATACCAAGAGTCGCGGGCTCGGACCCCAAGTAGTCCGATGATTTTATTTAAACCATTTGGATACCAAATGGCTTAAATAAGAAAGCCTGGAACCCAAATACATATATATTCAAATAACAGATATCGTCAAAAGTCTTATATGGCCTCAGTTGCCGAAAAGACTGTGTGTATGTGTGTGTGATTAGGAAAAAAGTGTGAATGTTAAAAAAAAAAATACAGATGTCATTAAAAAACATGTAAATATAAACAAATTAATTTGTGAAACATGGTCAAACAGAGTGAGACAGACATACGGACACTCCGCTATTTTATATATAAGAAAGAAAAAGATTTTGCGCCCTCGGGCTTGGTGTAGTTGGTAGCGCGCCTGCCTTGTATATAAAAAATCGCGAGTTCAGATCCCAGGCAGTCCGATGATTTTATTTAAGCTTTTTGGATACCAAAAAGCATAAAAAAGAATGCCTGGACACCCAATACAAATAACGGGTATCGTAAAAAGTCTTAATTTGCCGAAAAGACTGTGTGAATGTGAAAAATGTGTGTTTAAAAAAAAAAAGAAAAAAAGATTTTAAATTGGCTTGATTAAGATGATATATCAACAAGGCGCCGGAACTGGTACATTGCCCCCCCCTGGCATCCTAAAGGGGGGGTGCAGAGGGCGGCAAAATTTCTTCTTTTATTTAATTTATTTTTAAAAATGATATATTTTTACTTTTGAAAAATAAATCTTCTAAATTAAAAAAAATTAAAAGAGTAAGAAATTCATTTTTTTTCAAAAAATTTTTGATAAAATCAGTAGCAAATTTTTTAAAATTTTAATTTTATTAAAATTGTGATTTTATTTAAAATTTTTAAAGTTTTATAGTAGATTTGGTTTTGTTTTATGATTCGTTCCGGCGCCCCTGTATATAAACGATGTATTGATATTTAAAATAAAATATCATCGAGGAACATAGAAAAATAAAAACTTGAATTAATCAATTTATAGTATAGGGTATGATTATTTCGTTATTATTATTATTATGATATCGTGGAATGAATAGAAGACGGGATGAGAGAGAGAGAGAGGGGGGGATGAGTGAGTGAATGACTTTGAGTATTCATCCCATGTCTCATCTAAAGGGGGTGGAGTTCTTAAGAGAGAGACCTTTGCAACTCTTGGACATCTTAAGAGATTGCGTTTCAAAGTTTCCCAAATGGGAAGGAAGAAGAAGAGAAGAAGAAGGGCGGGCTGCTGCTGTGTCTTTAGCTTGTGGCCGACCCCTCAAACCCTTTACCTAACTGTAATGACCCCCTACCTCCCTTTGCCTTTTACTAAAAACAGCAACTTTTGACGTGTCCCCGTCTATGACATTAAACAAAACGACGCCGTTACAATATTTATCAACACACACACAGGGTTGTTTTTTTTTATTTTATATATCAAGCAACAAAAAGTGTGTGCGATTATTTGTAACCACAACAGCAAGTTGTTGTTGTTGTTGTTGTGTGTGAAGAATCTGTTAAACATCTGAAACTTTGTGCTAGAAAGTTTTGGTTGGTTGTTTTCTTTTTTTTTTTTTTTTTTTTGTGGTGGTGGTACTCACACATTGATAAGGAGATAATAAGAGAGTGAACGCTTATTAGTTGGCTGTGTAAAAAAAAAAAAAAAAACAACTTGGTTGAATAAATAACAGGAGATTAAAATATTAAATTGAACAAAAAAACAAAACAAAACAAAGAAACAAAATAATGTGATATATATATTTTTTTTTTTCTCCACTAGTTCTCTCAATTAACAAACAGACGGGGGCGAATTTTTTCACAAGCCATTTTATTTATAGCTATAGTATGGAAAAATTTTTTTTTGAAAATTTGCGTTTTTTAGAAGCTATCCTGAGACGGGATAAATATTTTCCGACTAAGCTTATTTTAAAAATTTCTTAATTAAGGTAAAGGCACCAGTAATGGACCATGCACCAGTATGGACCTTTTGGCAGAGATTTTGATAAAATAAGGATTAGGTATTTTTTGCAGCGTTGATTTTATATGTATATTCAAGTTACGTTATCTGGCTTCTTGTTCTTGCAGTTTGCGCATGCTCGCTTCATCACTTTATCATTTTATCGCATTTTATGTCCAGCGTTTTGCAAGACATACTATACATTGTTCTTTCCTAGTCATTTTGGTTAAGGATCGCTGGCTGCCTATATTAAAATATTAAGCACCCACAAAATATTTAAAGGAAAGATTATATATATATTTATTCTTAGAATAATAAACTAGGATAATAATCGATATTTTACTATATAACCTTATCTTGAACAGTAGGGAGGGGGTGGTCCATTACTGGTATGTTAATCTTACAGATTATCTAGAAATGGACCGGGGCGGTCCATTTCTGAATTAATTAGAATTTTTTATTTTTGTTTTATAATGTTAATTATGATGTTCTGGCAGCCAGTAAATTATGTAGACCTAATAGTTATAGTGCTAACTAACCGTATTTCAGTAGTAGACCCCATGGTCCACCATTAGTTTATGATATGGTCCACTAATAAAATGCAAAAATGAAATGGCCAAAATGAAAAAAATAAACTACAAATAAAAGGCAAGATGATCAATATAACATGTACAAAAATCTACGGGTTAAATATCTGAAAGATGGCTTAAAATTTATAGAGGACAAAATAGGCACAGATAAAATAAACTCATTTGTGCCAACATGCAGTCCATGGTCCGGAGATCCTCATGATTTATCTTTATACCTATTTTGGAAGAAAACTAAAATAGAGCTAGATTCATCCACCAAGTCAGCAGTGAAGAGAGAGAAATTGATGTACTCTTGGAAGAGCCGATATTCGAGGATAGGCCCTCATTTAATGAGTTCACTGTTCCTGAGTCACTGATGCAAACTATTGAAGCATGAGAAAGAATACTTTCGGTAGTTTCAGGAAAGCTTCCCCAGGAATATTTAAAAAAGAATTTGAAGAAAAAGCAAGATCTTGAACAGTTGAAGATAGAAAAAGCTACTGAAAGGAAACTAAAGAATGAAGAAAATTCAAGCGAAAAAGAGCTCTTGAAAAAAAAAGTACATTTAAACAGATAATATATTTTATATACCTCTATATTTTTATCTAGAACATCTTCTATACTTATTTATAGAGAGAGAGTGAGTTTGTTTGTATGAAGGGGCTAAGCTCAGAATTTACTATTTTTTTCCAAAGCTTTGGGGGGGGGCACATGCCTCCTACCCCCCCCCCCCTCTGTTAAATGACGTCCCTGACTTTATTATCCCGTTTTATTCCATTTATCCTCATAGTCATTTAATCTAACAAGTTAAATGGCTAAATTAAAATTAATTGATGAGGGTCCACTACTGGCGCTGAACATGGTCTATTATTAGGTTTTAGACGGTCCATTACTAGCTCCAACGAATTAAGATGGTTTTATATATATTTATTTAAAATGGAAAACTTTATAAAAGTGTATCTTATATATTCTTAATAAAGAAATATCAGTGAATAATTTAAGCCTTCCACCAGCAGTTTCTTTATTAAAATAAAAATTCTGTGCTGAAAATTAATAAAAAATTTTCTTAAATGGTCCACTACTGGTGCCTTTACCTTAATATGTGATTAATAATAACAAAAAATTCCTTTTTAAATTTAAAAAAAATTAAAGATGATTGGGACAGATTGTTTTTTTGTTTTTGCTTGATAACAAAAAAATTAATTACGATAATTTCACCCTCACGGCTGACGTTTCGGCCAGAGGTCTAGGCCATCGTCAGAGCCGGCTGACAATAATCAAAAAATGTGGAAATTTGCAACAACAGCGACAACATTCAGCATGTGGTCCGCAAAACGTGAGAGCGAGAATTGAATTAAAAGAATATTTGGCCGCATTCGTCTTGTTATTTTCATGACTCCTTAAGCCTACAGCCACAGATCTTTATCAATTATTCCATAAATAATAATATATTTTTGAGAATCGTCAAATTTAAATATTACATCCCTGCTACTCCTGTTAGCTATCACAATCAAAAATTGTTGTAAGGGAAAAAGTTGGGCGTCTCATCAAAATGAATATCAACAATGCTGATATAATGAGCCACCAAAATATGTTTTTTTGTTCATTGTTAGCCCAAATCTTTTATTTCCTAAAAGAGGAAGTCTTGTTGACTGACGTTTCGAGGAGAAAATATCACCCATCTTCTCTTGCTGTTATGAATACAAAGGTAGAGATATAAAAAAGATTTTTTTTTTTGTTCTCCCACTCTCTTTATATCCGTAAATAAACACATTAGCAATGATTTATTTAAAATTTTAGAAATAGCCTATATTAATTACGTTTTTTTTTTCTCTCCTGAGAGAGATCAGTCAGTTTATTATTGGAAATGAATTTATTTTATAACTTGGCCTTTCAAAGTTTTACATTCAAATTTATTTATATTTACGATATACACTCTCGACCTCATATGTCTAAATTAATCAAGTAATACAAGTACATACTTTTATTCCAAATGGAATACTCAAATGTGATGTAATTAGCCTACTTTGCCCAGTATATACTTGCCCACTAAGGGCCGGTTGCTTCATCCTGGGTGAGCTTGTTAGCCCCGACTTTTTTTGTAGTGCAGAAACCCACTTCAGTTTTATTTTTATAGTAAAATATACGATATTTCATCATTTTATTGCTAAAAGAAGTATTCTAGAAGTACATATATTTGTTATTTTACCTTATATTCTACTTATTTTATCAATAAAATGATGAAATGTTGTATATTTTATAAAATATGTTATAGGCTAGGGCCCGCTTGCATCAGATCTCGTCGCCATATTTAGCCCTGAGTTAACCTCACTTTTGAGTAATTTCATATAGATATATGGGGAATTGGAGCCAAGGTCCGGGCTAAAGTTAGCCCAGGCCCAAAGGTGGGGCTAAGATTTAGCCCTGGGTTGACACGTACGAACATGTATTATGAACTCAAGCATCCTAACTTCACCAATATAAATGTAAAAAATAATATAAATGCAATCTGGAATCTACCGTTTTTTTGTTATTATTCATTTTATGTCAATCAGGATTATACTCGTATATCCAGGATATATTGCAAGTTGTTGAATATTCTCCTAACTTCATCTAAGGCATTGCACATGTCTTGTTAATAAAACTATTTGTTTTCAAATTGAATCCAAATTGATATTAAATATTTATATAAATATTTTCAGTTGATATTACTTCTTGTTAGGTGAAAATAAAAGGTATATTTCTTTTTGAAATTATCTTTATTTGAGCCATACAGCTGGCAATTTGTCAAAATAGTTGTGAAGATTGGAACAATTGACTAATTGTTATGTGAAAACTAATAAATCTTGTTTATTTTTTTCAAAATTTTCAAATTTTAGCAAAAAAAAATTAAATTCTTATATTTAAATGTATATTAATAATATTTATTTAAATTATGGGTGATAATATCAATTTTTATTTTTAATAATTTTTATAAGATGCCTTAATGGAGTTGCAAACTTCACAAACAGAACATGATTTGTTCCCCCGGAAGAGGGTTTCTGCATTACAAAAAAAAGCCATTTAGCCCGGGGCTAACAAACTCACCCAGGATGAAGCAACCGGCCCTAAGAATAAAATAATGTTAAATAAAGGGTCGGACTAAAGCCGAGTGCACAACTTTGCCCACCCACTATTCAAGAAAAAAATAGTGCCTCCCCCGGTCCACCCTCTTGCCCCCCCCCCCAATGGTCCACTATTTACCAAAAGCTTTTCAGTTCTTGGTCTCTACCCCAAGTTTATGGGTGCAAAAATTCAAAACAATTGGACAAATAGTTTTTGAGTTTTCGGGGAAAAAAAATTTACCACAGACATACACACACACTCAGACAGACATCATTCCAAAAACTACTTAAGCGGATTCAGGGGACTTCAAAACGCATTTAGGCAGCTTAAGAAAAATTTCGATTTTGTTTTACGATTACATTAACTTTACCTGCCCAAACTTTGGTTGAAAAAAAAAAAAAAAATCAATTATAAGCACCCTTCATGTTTTCAAAGAAAAAAAAAAATTCCATTTATTTAATTATATAAGAAAGTTTATTATTTTAAATTTGAGAGATCTAAACATCATAATTAATTGATTTTAAATTTTCATAAGGTAGAAACCAATGCTTTTCAATGGAAACATTCTAAATTTTCAGCAATTATTTGAAACTCTTCAAATGGAGATGTTACACATTAGGATCATATACAATTTTAATGTAACAGGAGGATGTATGGTTGTAGAGTAGATGTTGAAGAAAGAAAAAAAAAACAAGAAGAAAATGCAGCCAATGTAGTTTCTTTATTGAGATTCATCCAAAACTAGGATCGAAACGTTAGCTGGGCTGATCTCAATAAAGAAACTACATTGGCCGCATTTTTTTTTGTTTTTTACTTTCTCTTACCTCAATATATATGTAATATATAGAGAGAGAGAAAGTATTGGATTCATGTCACAAATTCGATGTCGAGATTTTGATGGATATACACATTTTGAGGTCCCCTGAATCCAAAAAAGTCGTTTTCGCGACATGGTCTGTCTGTGTGTGTGTCTGTGTTCAATTTTAAGCATGAAGTAATTGAGCTATGAGACCGAAATTTTACATACCCAGAAGTATAAGTTAAACACCCTCCGGGAGCGAGAAAATAAACTTTTGAACAAAATCGACCAAAAAGTACTAGTACTTTACTGATGTACTTTTTCAGTTTTTTTTTTTTTAATTTTCTCAAAATGTGCTTTTTAACGATTTTGATTAAAATTCAAAAATCTAAAAAAAAAAACCGATGATTTTATTTAAGCCATTTGGATACCAGATGGCTTAAAATAGAAATGCCTGGACCCCCAAAAGATATCATAAACAAAGGGTATGGTAAAAGTCTTAAATGGCCTAAGTTGTCGAAAAAGACTGTGTGAATCTGTGTGTGAGTGTGAATGAGAAAAAAGTGTGAATGTTTAAAAAAAATATATATATCGGCGGAAACTATTATAAATATATATCGACACAAAAAATCTGGTGTGACAAGCACAGGACGGTTGGGTGCTGTGCGACAAGTCACACCAGATTTTTACATTATAAATCAATAAATATTTCAGTATTTAACCATGTTTTATTGAACCTTAGAATTTTATTGAAACATTGAAAAATTGCGGTATATAGGCGAGGATGCTGGAGGGGGTCCAGGGTGGAGGTAAATCTCCCAGGCCTAAATTATTTTTTTTTTTTTTAAATTTTGATTTGAAGGAAAATCTAGTTTCAATATACTTATAGATATTGTTGTGTAAGATAAATAAATATTGCCCACCCCTAATAAAAATGATCACTTTGGATTTGCAATTCTAACATTCGATTAAAAATCGTAAAGTAAACCAACAAAAAAAAATAAAATAAAATAAAAATACAAATAAGAAAATAATTATTTTACGATGATTCTAAACTCAGTACCTCAAACCCTTCTCTTTTTATTCCATCCAAGAGGAGGAGGAAGAGGAGGGGCTCTCTCTCTCTCTCTCTCGGAACTTTGTGGAGTTTTAATGAACCCATCAAAAACGGAGCAGCAAAATATAAAACACTAATGCGCTTCTCTCTCTCTCGGACGTATACTAGTCGCGTACTAGTACTCATCATATATATACGTACACTTCTCCATTCTAATGAGACTCGTCTTTTTTTTTTCCTCTATATCGGCGTCAAAAATAAAAGGCGAAATTAATATAGAATTAATTCCGTAACGGTGGAAAAGAGGTAAATATATTAGAAAGTTTTAGATGTCGCACACACCAGTGGTAATGGATGTCCGTTAGGATAGATAGAGAGAGGATCTAAAACTCAAGGGGATGCAGCAATAGCAGCAGCAACATCACACACTGTGTATGTGTATATATATATATATATATATACGTAAAGGAGAAGGAGATAATGTTTGTTAGCAAACTGTCGTAAAACGCCTAGGTTGCACACCAGCCAGAGCTATTTCTACAAAAAAAAAAAAAAAAAAATTAAATTAAAGGGAAAAATACAAACAAGAAGAAGGAATTTCCAATATTGTTAATGCAATGGCGGTTTTTTACTTTCTCTTACCTCTATATATGTTAATATATAAAGTATTGGATTCATGTCAAAAATTCAATGTCGAGATTTTGATGGATATACACGTTTTAGGGTCCCCTGAATCCAAAAAAGTGGTTTCCGAAACATGGTCTGTTGGGTTCAATTTAAAGCATGAAGGAATTGAGCTAGGAGGTTGAAATTTTATATTTAAGTTTGGCACCCTCTTGGACCGTGAAAATAATAGTCGGAGAGCTAGCGACAAAAATGGCAAGAGTTTTTTGAAGGCTAGTATTTTCAGAATAGGTTGCATTTTAGTGATGGAAAGTCAGCATGTCCAGTACCAGGGCGTTAAACGGGAGTAAGCTGGTAAAGTTGCGGCAAAAATTTTTTTCGCAAATATCTCGAAAAACTATGCGGTTTTCCGCAAAAATTCATCCATTCAAAAATAATCGAAATTAAATTGTTATTATGTTATTTCAAAGATGAAATTATTGACCAAAAGTAGAAAGAAAGAAATCAGGTTTTATCAGGTCAAAGATTTTTATTAAAAACAAGCTACGTTTCGATCCTATAAATAAATAATAATAATAGAAAAGTTATGGTTAAGAAACAAGTTCGTAGCTAGATATTTAATTTTAAATATTGACGCAACTGTAGCTATCTGAAATATTTTATGTTATTACTTTCTCTTACCCTATATATGAAATATATAGGAGAGAAAGTATTGCGATCATGTCAAAAATTCGATGTCGAGATTTTGATGGATATACATGTTTTGAGGTCCCCTGAGTCCAAAAAAGTGGGTCCCGCAAATTGGTCTGTGTGTGTGTGTGTGTGTGTGTGTGTGTGTGTGTGTGTGTGTGTGTGTGTGTGTGTGTGTGTGTGTGTGTGTGTGTGTGTGTGTGTGTGTGTGTGTGTGTGCGTGTGTGTGTGTGTGTGTGTGTGTGTGTGTGTGTGTGTGTGTGTGTGTGTGTGTGTGTGTGTGTGTGTGTGTGTGTGTGGACCCATTTTTTTAGCATGAAGGAATTGAGCTACCGGATTGAAATTTTATATTTAACTTAGGTACCTTTGAAGAATCTCAAAATAAGCTTTTGAACAAAATCGGCCAAAAAGTACTAGTACTTTACTGATGTACTTTTTCAGTTTTTTTTCCATTTTCTCAAAATTCCCTCCAAGGATTTTTTTTAAAATTCATAAATGAACTATTTTTTAGATTCTCTTTAAAATGTATATTCTCATTTTGCCGTTGAAATCTTCTGAAGACCACTTTACTCTTGTTCTTCATAGGAAAGATAGAAATGGTAACCGAATTTAAATCTTTTTCTTTTTATTAGATTAAAAAATCTGGTGTGACTGGCGCACAGCACACAACTTTCTCTTACCCTTCGGTAAGAGAAAGTTGCGCACTGTGCTGGTCACACCAGATTTTTTGTGTCGAGATATATTTAGTTTCCGATAGCACCTTAGTTTCAAACTTGCATTTTAAATGTTGACTGCTTCAAATAAACTATGGTTATTTTTCAAAATTTTAATCTCATATTTGGACATTTTATACACAATATAGAATCGTAAATAAATACAAAATTTCATAAGAATTGGAAAAAAAAATTTTAAATGCCTAAAAAGTTCCAAAGGGGACCCCTTTTGAATCGAAATTAACATACAAATCCCTATAGGAAATTAACATTAGGCCTATGAGAGAAGACGGAGAGACAGGCGATAATGTTTGCAAGTGAGAGAGAGAGAGAGAGATGTGATTTCTCGGAACAATTAAAGACACAAATAAATTTTAAAAAAATGGGAATTTAAATAATAATTGATTTTTAATCTAATAAAAAGAAAAAGATTTAAATTCCGTTACCATGGCAACCATTTCTATCTTTCCTATGAAGAACAAGAGTAAAGTGGTCTTCAGAAGATTTCAACGGCAAAATGAGAATATACATTTTAAAGAGCATCTAAAAAATAATTGATTTTTGAATTTTAAAAAAAATCCTTGGAGGGAATTTTGAGAAAATCGAAAAAAACTGAAAAAGTACATCAGTAAAGTACTAGTACTTTTTGGCCGATTTTGTTCAAAAGCTTATTTTGAGCGTGTGGGAAGGTACCTAAGTTAAATATAAAATTTCAATCCGGTAGCTCAATTCCTTCATGCTAAAAATCTGTCCACACATACAGACACACGCACGCACACACACACACACACACACACACACACACACACAGACCAATTTGCGGGACCCACTTTTTTGGACTCAGGGGACCTCAAAACATGTATATCCATCAAAATCTCGACATCGAATTTTTGACATGATCGCAATACTTTCTCTCCTATATATTTCATATATAGGCTAAGAGAAAGTAAAATCAATTATTATTTAAATTCCCATTTATTTGTGTCTTTAATTGCTTAGGAGAAAACATATATATATCTCTCTCTCTCACTTGCAAACATTATCGTGTCTCTCCGCCTTCTCTCATAGGCCTAATGTTAATTTCCTATAGGGATTTGTATGTTAATTTCGATTCAAAAGGGGGTCCCCTTTGGAACTTTTTACGCATTTAAAAATTTTTTTTTCCAATTCTTATGAAATTTTGTATTTATTTACGAATCTATATTGTGTATAAAATGTCCAAATATGAGATTAAAATTTTGAAAAATAACCATAGTTTATTTCAAGCAGTCAACATTTAAAATGCAAGTTTGAAACTAAGGTGCTATGGGAAACTAAATATATCTCGACACAAAAAATCTGGTGTGACCAGCACGGTGCACAACTTTCTCTTACCGAAGGGTAAGAGAAAGTTGTGTGCTGTGCGCCAGTCACACCAGATTTTTTTTCACTTTTTTATAAGCCTCATTTTTTCAAATCAGATCAATTCACTGCTTTCCAAATTAAAATCTAGAGTTTATAGAATTGCAGGGGGAATGTCTATTTTAAGGCAACTCAATAGACAGACCTCCGTAAATGGTTGCCTACGCGCAGGGCTCTAAAGGCAGGTAGACCGTTGGGTGGGGACTTAATTGTGGCGCTCACTGTATGTACATAATCACGCTAAAGTGAACGGTTCGCAAGATTGGGAGGTAAAATTTGTAATTAATGTGAAAGGAGACACTGATATAGAGAAATATTTATATCTTTTTATCATGACAACCATTGTTAAAATTACAAATTTTACCCCTCTAAATCTCCCGAACCGTTCACTTTAGCGTGATTATGTACTAGACCATTTTTATTTGTAATTTAATTTCAATTATTTTTGTATAGATGAATTTTTGCTCTAAGCGGCATAGTTTTCGAGATGTTTTCGAAAAACCATTTACCAGCAACTTTATCGGCTTATTCCCGCTAAAGGTTCCGACTCTAGAGTATCTTTACATCACTAAAATGCAACCTATTCTGAAAATATTAGCCTTCAGAAAACTCTTGCCCATTTTTCTCGCCAACTCTCGGACTATAAGCTTTTAAAGAAAATAGGCCAAAGAGTACTAGTACTTTACTGATGTACTTTTTCAGTTTTTTTTTTTTCGATTTTCTCAAAATTCGCTCCAACGATTTTGATCAAAATTCAATTATTTTTTAGATGCATTTTGAAATATAAATTGTCATTTTGCTTTCAAAATTGTTTGAAGACCACTTTACTCTTGTACTTCATAAGAAAGATAGGAGAAATGGTTGCCATGGTAACAAAATATAAATATTTTCCCGTGTTTATAAATTTACATCTTGAATTCTAATACATGTATATCGGTGGAAACTAAATATTTGTCGACACAAAAAATCTGGTGTGACAAGCACAGAACACAACTTTCGAAGGGAAAGTTGTGTGCTGTGGGATCAGTCACACCAGATTATTAAATTAAAGTAATATACTATCAAACACACAGTATTTTCAAAAGATATAATCATAAGTTAAAAAAAAAAAACTGTTTTTTTTTTTAGAGAGAAATTTATTCATTTTACTATGAGGTGGCCACGCCAGTTTATTTATTTATTTTTTTTTTTAACATGCTGGGATTTGAGTTAATCAACGACAAGTTTAATAATCCAAAGAAAGAGAAAAGGGAGGGGAGAGAGAAGAAAAACTTGTACGGCCCCTTAAATAAATACTCACTCACATAGAGAGAGGGAAAAAGGCTTTCTTTCATTATTATTTCTTCTTATTCTGTCCCTTAGAGGAAAGCAAAACTCTCTCTCTCTCCCAAGCTCTCCGACTTTTAATTTTAACGAAAATTATGTTTAAAAAAAAAAAAAAATCTTATAATTTAAGTTAAAAGTCCCTCTCTCGTAATTATATGAAATAATTTAACTACCCTTAAAAATATGGCTATAGCTCTGTATTATATACTGCCGTTCTTAAACTAATTAATTAATTTCAACTCTGCTAGGATTAATTAAAAATTAAAAAAAAAATTAAAATAACGTCAACCGAGGGGGGTTGAACTCCTGACCTAGGGGATAGGAATAAAACAAAACTAAAGAAATATTCTAAGACAGATTAAAGAAGAAAAATCTGGTGTGACTGGTCGCCCAGCATACAACTTTCTTTTACCCTTCGGCAATAGAAAGTTGTGTATAGTCCTTAGCACACCAGATTTTTTGTGTCGACATATATATAGGTTCTGACAGTATCAGCCAAAGAGTAATACGTAGTACTTTACTGATGTACTTTTTCAGTTTTTCTCAAAATTCGCTCCAACGATTTTGATTAAAATTCAAAAATCAATTATTTTTTAGATGCTCTTTCAAATGTATATTCTTATTTTGCTTTCAAAATTGTTTGAACAGTGAGGGACAATATTGAGTCCCACCCATACAATTTCTACTTGTGATT
>JAKCPI010009501.1:0-15405 GCA_023213315.1 Euborellia annulipes | reverse complement strand
AGGAATTGCTTAAAACACCCCGGTAAATTACACATTAGACCAGCGTTTCCCAACCTTTTGAAGTCCACGGCACCCCAAAGGTGCGTTGAGAATAATATTACCTACTAGCGGCCCCCTTCTTTTTTTCCCTTATCAAAACGAAATTTTTCCGCCCTTGCGTGAAAATCATTTGACCTTTTTTTTGGCAAAGCTTAATTTTTTCCGATCTACGGAAAATTTTGCCGCTTCCATTTTAATCATTTGACCTTTTTTTAGCAAAACTTTATTATTTTTTTCTCTAAATATCTCACGGCACCCCTTAGGCATTCTCGCCGCGGCACCCTTGGGTGCAGGGGCACACCGGTTGGGAACCACTGCATTAGAAGAGAGATTTAGTCTGTAAGAGTCCTGTACTACTCAACAAAATTTTTCATTGAGTATAATTATATGGGGAATTTCTCAATTGAAAAAAATCTTGCCTTATATTTCTATCAAAAATTTTGTTTAATCCTTTAGTTTTTTAATATTAAAATAGCAAAGTGAAGGGGGAGGGGACTTAACGTTCGAACATGTCATATAGCGACTAAGGGGCGTCGGGTTTAGCCTCTAGTAAATTAATATATATATAGGATGAAAAATAATGTGAATTGTACAGTTGGCAAATTGATTAAATTTAGTTGGCATTTTTGGCCTTCTCCCCCCTAGAAATTGTATGGGTGGGACTCAATATTGTCCCTCACTGTTCAAACAATTTTGAAAGCAAAATAAGAATATACATTTGAAAGAGCATCTAAAAAAATAATTGATTTTTGAATTTTAATCAAAATCGTTGGAGCGAATTTTGAGAAAATCCGAAAAAAACTGAAAAAGTACATCAGTAAAGTACTACGTAGTACTCTTTGGCTGATACTGTCAGAACCTATATATATGTCAACACAAAAAAATCTGGCGTGACAAGGACTATACATTACCGAAGAGTAAGAGAAAGTTGTATGCTGGGCGACCAGTCACACCAGATTTTTCTTCTTTAATCTGTCTTAGAATATTTCTTTAGTTTTGTTTTATTCCTATCCCCTAGGTCAGGAGTTCAACCCCCTCGGTTGACGTTATTTTAATTTTTTTTTTAATTTTTAATTAATCCTAGCAGAGTTGAAATTAATTAATTAGTTTAAGAACGGCAGTATATAATACAGAGCTATAGCCATATTTTTAAGGGGTAGTTAAATTATTTCATATAATTACGAGAGAGGGACTTTTAACTTAAATTATAAGATTTTTTTTTTTTTTTTAAACATAATTTTCGTTAAAATTAAAAGTCGGAGAGAGAGAGAGAGAGAGTTTTGCTTTCCTCTAAGGGACAGAATAAGAAGAAATAATAATGAAAGAAAGCCTTTTTCCCTCTCTCTATGTGAGTGAATATTTATTTAAGGGGCCGTACAAGTTTTTCTTCTCTCTCCCCTCCCTTTTCTCTTTCTTTGGATTATTAAACTTGTCGTTGATTAACTCAAATCCCAGCATGTTTAAAAAAAAAAATAAACTGGTGTGACTCGCGCACAGCACACAACTTTCTCTTACCCTTCGGTAAGAGAAAGTTGCGCACTGTGCTGGTCACACCAGATTTTTTGTGTCGAGATATATTTAGTTTCCCATAGCACCTTGTTTCAAACTTGCATTTAATGTTGACTGCTTGAAATAAACTATGGTTATTTTTCAAAATTTTAATCTCATATTTGGACATTTTATACACAATATAGAATCGTAAATAAATACAAAATTTCATAAGAATTGGAAAAAAAAAATTTTAAATGCGTAAAAGTTCCAAGGGGACCCCTTTTGAATCGAAATTAACATACAAATCCCTATAGGAAATTAACATTGTTTCTATGCGAAGATAAGGTGGAAAGGGAATTTAAAGAGTAGAGACAGGCGATAATGTTTGCAAGTGAGAGAGAGACATATATGTTTTCTTTGAAACAATTAAAGACACAAATAAATTTAAAAAAAATGGGAATTTAAATAATAATTGATTTTTAATCTAATAAAAAGAAAAGATTTAAATTCCGTTACCATGGCAACCATTTCTATCTTTCCTATGAAGAACAAGAGTAAAGTGGTCTTCAGAAGATTTCAACGGCAAAATGAGAATATACATTTTAAAGAGCATCTAAAAAATAATTGATTTTTGAATTTTAAAAAAAATCCTTGGAGGGAATTTTGAGAAAATCGAAAAAAACTGAAAAAGTACATCAGTAAAGTACTAGTACTTTTTGGCCGATTTTGTTCAAAAGCTTATTTTGAGATTCTTCAAAGGTACTTAAGTTAAATATAAAATTTCAACCCGGTAGCTCAACTCCTTCATGCTAAAAAAATGGTTCCACACATACAGACACACACCACACACACACACACACACAGACCAATTCGCGGGACCCACTTTTTTGGACTCAGGGGACCTCAAAACATGTATATCCATCAAAATCTCGACATCGAATTTTTGACATGATCGCAATACTTTCTCTCCTATATATTTCATATATAGGGTACGAGAAAGTAAAATAAAAATAAATAAACTGGCGTGGCCACCTCATAGTAAAATGAATAAATTTCTCTCTAAAAAAAAAAAAAGTTTTTTTTTTTTTAACTTATGATTATATCTTTTGAAAATACTGTGTGTTTGATATTATATTACTTTAGATTAATAATCTGGTGTGACTGATCGCACAGCACACAACTTTCCTTTCGAAAGTTGTGTTCTGTGCTTGTCACACCAGATTTTTTGTGTCGACATATATTTAGTTTTCGCCAATATATTGGAATTTAAGATGTCAAATTTATAAACATGGGAAAATATTTATATTTTGATACCATGGCAACCATTTCTCCTATCTTTTTTTTTTTTTTTTTTTTTAAACATTCACACTTTTTTCTCATTCACACTCACACTCACACACACATTCACACTGTCTTTTCGGCAGCTCAGGCCATATAAGACATTTACGATATCCGTTATTTATGAATTTATATATAGGGGTCCAGCATTTCTATTTAAGCCATCTGATCCAGATCTCCTTCCTTATGAAGTACAAGAGTAAAGTGTGTTTCAAACAATTTTGAAAGCAAAATGACAATATATATTTCAAAGAGCATCTAAAAAATAATTGATTTTTTGAATTTTGATCAAAATCGTTGGAGCGAATTTTGAGAAAATCGAAAAAAAAAAAAAAAAAACTGAAAAAGTACATCAGTAAAGTACTAGTACTCTTTGGCCTATTTTCTTTAAAAGCTTATAGTCCGAGAGTTGGCGAGAAAAATGGGCAAGAGTTTTCTGAAGGCTAATATTTTCAGAATAGGTTGCATTTTAGTGATGGAAAGATACTCTAGAGTCGGCACTTCCAGTACCGGAACCTTTAGCGGGAATAAGCCGGTAAAGTTGCTGGTAAATGGTTTTTCGAAAATATCTCGAAAACTATGCCGCTTAGAGTAAAAATTCATCTATACAAAAATATTTGAAATTAAATTACAAATAAAAATGGTCTAGTACATAATCACGCTAAAGTGAACGGTTCGGGAGATTTAGAGGGGTAAAATTTGTAATTTTAACAATGGTTGTCATGATAAAAAGATATAAATATTTCTCTATATCAGTGTCTCCTTTCACATTAATTACAAATTTTACCTCTCTATATCTTGCGAACCGTTCACTTTAGCGTGATTATGTACATACAGTGAGCGCCACAATTAAGTCCCCACCCAACGGTCTACCTGCCTTTAGAGCCCTGCGCGTAGGCAACCATTTACGGAGGTCTGTCTATTGAGTTGCCTTAAAATAGACATTCCCCCTGCAATTCTATAAACTCTAGATTTTAATTTGGAAAGCAGTGAATTGATCTGATTTTAAAAAATGAGGCTTATAAAAAAGTGAAAAATAACATAAAATATTTCAGATAGCAACAGTTGCGTCAATATTTAAAATTAAATATCTAGCTACGAACTTGTTTCTTAACCATAACTTTTCTATTATTATTATTTATTTATAGGATCGAAACGTAGCTTGTTTTTAATAAAAATCTTTGACCTGATAAAGCCTGATTTCTTTCTTTCTACTTTTTGGTCAATAATTTCATCTTTGAAATAACATAATAACAATTTAATTTCGATTATTTTTGAATGGATGAATTTTTGCGGAAAACCGCATAGTTTTCGAGATATTTGCGAAAAAAATTTTTGCCGCAACTTTACCAGCTTATTCCCGTTTAACGCCCTGGTACTGGACAGGCTGACTTTCCATCACTAAAATGCAACCTATTCTGAAAATATTAGCCTTCAAAAAACTCTTGCCATTTTTGTCGCTAGCTCTCCGACTATTATTTTCACGGTCCAAGAGGGTGCCAAACTTAAATATAAAATTTCAACCTCCTAGCTCAATTCCTTCATGCTTTAAATTGAACCCAACAGACCATGTTTCGGAAACCACTTTTTTTGGATTCAGGGGACCCTAAAACGTGTATATCCATCAAAATCTCGACATTGAATTTTTGACATGAATCCAATACTTTATATATTAACATATATAGAGGTAAGAGAAAGTAAAAAACCGCCATTGCATTAACAATATTGGAAATTCCTTCTTCTTGTTTGTATTTTTCCCTTTAATTTAATTTTTTTTTTTTTTTTTTTTGTAGAAATAGCTCTGGCTGGTGTGCAACCTAGGCGTTTTACGACAGTTTGCTAACAAACATTATCTCCTTCTCCTTTACGTATATATATATATATCACATACACAGTGTGTGATGTTGCTGCTGCTGTTGCTGCATCCCCTTGAGTTTTAGATCCTCTCTCTATCTATCCTAACGGACATCCATTACCACTGGTGTGTGCGACATCTAAAACTTTCTAATATATTTACCTCTTTTCCACCGTTACGGAATTAATTCTATATTAATTTCGCCTTTTATTTTTGACGCCGATATAGAGGAAAAAAAAAAGACGAGTCTCATTAGAATGGAGAAGTGTACGTATATATATGATGAGTACTAGTACGCGACTAGTATACGTCCGAGAGAGAGAGAAGCGCATTAGTGTTTTATATTTTGCTGCTCCGTTTTTGATGGGTTCATTAAAACTCCACAAAGTTCCGAGAGAGAGAGAGAGAGACCCCCCTCCTCTTCCTCCTCCTCTTGGATGGAATAAAAAGAGAAGGGTTTGAGGTACTGAGTTTAGAATCATCGTAAAATAATTATTTTCTTATTTGTATTTTTATTTATTTATTTTTTTTTTTTTGTTGGTTTTCTTTACGATTTTTAATCGAATGTTAGAATTGCAAATCCAAAGTGATCATTTTTTGCATCAAAAGACCATTAGGGGTGGGCGATATTTCTTTATCTTACACAACAATATCTATAAGTATATTGAAACTAAATTTTCCTTCAAATCAAAATTAAAAAAAAAAAAAATGATTTAGGCCTGGGAGATTTATTTACCCTCCACCCTAGACCCCCTCCAGCATCCTCGCCTATATACCGCAATTTTTCAATGTTTCAATAAGATTCTAAGGTTCAATAAAACATGGTAAAATACTGAAATATTTATTGATTTTTAATGTAAAAATCTGGGGTAACTTGTCGCACAGCACCCAACCGTTCTGTGCTTGTCACACCAGATTTTTTTGTGTCGATATATATTTATAATAGTTTCCGCCGATATATATATTTTTTTTAAACATTCACACTTTTTCACACTCACACACAGATTCACACAGTCTTTTTCGGCAACTTAGGCCATTTAAGACTTTTACGATACCCTTTGTTTATGATATCTTTTGGGGGTCCAGGCATTTCTATTTTAAGCCATCTGGTATCTAAATGGCTTAAATAAAATCATCGTTTTTTTTTTTAGATTTTTGAATTTTAATCAAAATCGTTAAAGCACATTTTGAGAAAATTGAAAAAAAAAAAAAAAAAAAAAAAAACTGAAAAAGTACATCAGTAAAGTACCTGTACTTTTTGGTCGATTTTGTTCAAAAGTTTATTTTCTCGCTCCCGGAGGGTGTTTAACTTATACTTCTGGGTATATAAAATTTCGGCCTCATAGCTCAATTACTTCATGCTTAAAATTGAACATAGACACACATGACAGACCATGTGTCGCGAAAACCACTTTTTTGGATTCAAAACGTGTACCTCAAAATCTCGACATCGAATTTTTGACAAGAATCCAATACTTTCTCTCTATATATATTAACAGATATAGAGGTAAGAGAAAGTAAAAATCAATAAGAAAATGCATCCAATGTAGTTTCTTTATTGATATCAACCCAGCTAAAGTTTCGATCCTAGGTTTGAACTAGGCCAACAGCCGTAAATAAAGAAACTACATTGGCTGCATTTTCTTCTTGATTTTTACTTTCTTCAACATCTACTGTACAGCCATACATCCTCCTGTTACATTAAAATTTTATACATCTCCATTTGAAGAGGCTCAAAAAATTGCTGTAAATTTAGAATGTTTCCATGTTTCCATGCATTGGTTTCTACTTTATGAAAATGTAAACTCAATTAATTATGATATTTAAATCTCTCAAATTTAAAACAATAAACTTATAAAAATCGAAATTTTTCTCAAGCTGTCTAAACGCGTTTTGAGGTCCCCTGAATCCAAGTTAAGTAGTTTTTGGAATGATGTCTGTCTGTGTGTGTGTGTGTCTGTGGAAAATTTTTTTGTCCATGAAAACTCAAAAACTATTTGTTCAATTGTTTTGAATTTTTGCACCCATAAACTAAGGGTAGAGGCCAAGAACTGAAAAGCTTTTGAAAAACAGTGGACCATTGGTGGGGGGGGGGCAAGAGGGTGGACCGGGGGAGGCACTATTTTTCTTTTGAATAATGGGTGGGAAAAGTTGTGAACTCGGCTTTTGTCCGACCCTTTATTTAACATCATTTTATTCTTAGTGGGCAAGTATATACTGGGCAAAGTAGGCTAATTACATCACATTTGAGTATTCCATTTGGAATAAAAGTATGTACTTGTATTACTTGATTAATTTAGACATATGAGGTCGAGAGTGTATATCGTAAATATAAATAAATTTGAATGTAAAACTTTGAAAGGTCAAGTTTTAAAATAAATTCATTTCCAATAATAAACTGACTGATCTCTCTCTGGAGAGAAAAAAAAAATACGTAATTAATATAGGCTATTTCTAAAATTTTAAATAAATCATTGCTAATGTGTTTATTTACGGATATAAAGAGAGTGGGAGAACAAAAAAAAAATCTTTTTTATATCTCTACCTTTGTATTCATAACAGCAAGAGAAGATGGGTGATATTTTCTCCTCGAAACGTCAGTCAACACGGCTTCGTCTTTTAGGAAATAAAAATTTTGGGCTAACAATGAACAAAAACATATTTTGTTGGCTCATTATATCATAATAATAATGACTTAAAATAAAAGCGTGGGGCGCTTTAAAGTGATTCCGAGGCTCTAAGTATATACAATTCCTTAAGCTATCAATGTGCGCCCCACGCTTTTTTTTTTTAAGTCATAAATATTCAACAATTTTAAAAATTAAATTATTTCTCTCTTTTTAGTTCAATTTAAATAAAAGCATTTTTAAAAAAAAAGTTTTTTTTTATTATATTTTTTTAAGAACTAGGATTAAAGGGTCGACCTCAATGCCGTGTATCACAATGTCTTATTGAGTGGGTGAGTGAGTGTGGAGAGAGGGGAGGGGGATGGTTATATTATTTTATTTTATCTTTAAATTTGTTTATTTTAAGTTTTTTTTTTTTTTTACTAATTTACAAGTAACTATAATGTATTGGTTTATTCCAATATATTTGTGAAGTATATTTATGGAATCCCCCTCCCCCCACCTTTAATCCGAGTTCTTAATTAAATTAAAAAGCAAACTCATTACTAGATTCCTAGCAATGACTCAGAGTGGCTCGTGGTTAAAACTTGCATGCAATTTGGCTATATGGTGACCTGAAGCCTCATCATTTCAAACAACAAAATAATTGTTGTATTTGCTACACGAGTGCTGGAGGCACGAAACACTTTTTACGACCTTTATAAGTGTACTTTTCCCCTCTTTCTTTTATTTCTTTTATATCTTGCTTTTTAAGTTTATCCTAATTTGTAAAATTTTGTTGTGTTGTATTTTAAGGTCCTGAGGATGGGTGACGTATAGTCCCCGAAACGTTGACATTGGTAATAAATAATTTTGGGCCGAATAAAGTCTATTTTTCTTCACCTTCCTGTAAATTAGACGGCCTTCCTTCATACGATTATAAATTAAATGGTTAATTTGTTTTCAAAATACTCACCTTCCACCCTAGAGAAATCGACCGAGAAAAAGAACATCGCCTACTATTCAAACAAGGAAATTTCAGTGCCCAATTTTCAAAAAAAAAAAAATTCTCCATACTTTAGCTATAAACAAAATCCCCTCCCCGTCTGTTTGTTAATTGAGAGAACTAGTGGAGAAAAAAAAAAAATATATCACATTATTTTGTTTCTTTGTTTTGTTTTTTTGTTCAATTTAATATTTTAATCTCCTGTTATTTATTCAACCAAGTTGTTTTTTTTTTTTACACAGCCAACTAATAAGCGTTCACTCTCTTATTATCTCCTTATCAATGTGTGAGTACCACCACCACAAAAAAAAAAAAAAAAAAGAAAACAACCAACCAAAACTTTCTAGCACAAAGTTTCAGATGTTTAACAGATTCTTCACACACAACAACAACAACAACAACTTGCTGTTGTGGTTACAAATAATCGCACACACTTTTTGTTGCTTGATATATATAAAAAAAAAACAACCCTGTGTGTGTGTGTGTGATAAATATTGTAACGGCGTCGTTTTGTTTAATGTCATAGACGGGGACACGTCAAAAGTTGCTGTTTTTAGTAAAAGGCAAAGGGGTAGGGGGTCATTACAGTTAGGTAAAGGGTTTGAGGGGTCGGCCACAAGCTAAAGACACAGCAGCAGCCCGCCCCCCGCCCGCCCTTCTTCTTCCTTCCCATTTGGGAAACTTTGAAACGCAATCTCTTAAGATGTCCAAGAGTTGCAAAGGTCTCTCTCTCTTAAGAACTCCACCCCCTTTAGATGAGACATGGGATGAATACTCAAAGTCATTCACTCACTCATCCCCCTCTCTCTCATCCCGTCTTCTATTCATTCCACGATATCATAATAATAATAATAATAACGAAATAATCATACCCTATACTATAAATTGATTAATCCAAGTTTTTATTTTTCTATGTTCCTCGATGATATTTTATTTTAAATATCAATACATCGTTGATTTAAAATCTTTCTCCCACATTTTTCACATTCACACGGTCTTTTCGGCAACTTAGGCCATATAAGACTTTGACGATAATCGTTATTTAATTCATTTGGTATCCAAATGGCTTAAATAAAATCATCGGACTGCCTGGGGTCCGAACCCGCGACGTTTTGGTATATGAGGTTAGCACGCTAACCTCTACACCAAGCCCCGAGGGCAAGTTCATTTGTTTATATTTACATGTTTTTAATGACACCTGTATTTTTTTAACACTCACACTTTTTTCTCATTCACAGTCACACTCACACGCACAGTCTTTTCGGCAACTCAGGCCATATAAGACTTTTACGATATCCGTTATTGATTAATAAAATACAAATTGGTGGTCCAGGCCTTCTTATTTAATTTGGTATCCAAATGGTTTAAATAAAATCATCGGACTACCTGGGGTCCGAGGCCCGCGACTCTTGGTATACAAGGCAGGTGTGTTACCAAATACACCAAGCCCGAGGGCAATGCCTCCTGTATAGTTTGTTTTGCGTTTTTTTTTTTTTTTTTTCACTAAAAAATTGAAAATTTCAAAATTTTTGAAATAACCTATTAGGTCCAGGAGACGGATTTGCTCTAAAAGTTAATAGAAATCTACAATTTTAGTGTAAGGAGTATATATATACCAAATTTCATCTATTTGTCTGGTTTCCTTTTTTTGAACAATCGTGTGACACACACACACACACACCACCACACAGACATAATTCCAAAAGAATATAGGAGAAAGTTTTGGGGAAGTCATTCACGATTTATTTTCCTTAGAGAGAGTGGGAATGGGGCTCGGATTGGATAAAGACAGACAGACAAACGGACACTTCGTCACTGTATATATAGATTTTTCTTTATATTATAATATATCCATCCATATAACTTAATAAGAGGGTAAAAATGAGAAATGCAGCTAAGGTTATTTCTTTATTTCGTTAATTCACACAGCTGACGTTTCGGTTCCGTGTTTGAACCATCTTCAGAGCTGTCGAATAATGTCACTTTTCGACAGCTCTGATGATGGTTCATACACGGAACCGAAACGTCAGCTGTAGTGGGAAATAACGAAAAATAACCTTAGCTAGCATTCTCATTTTTACCCACTTATTAATATAACATCTCAGCCAGTGGCGGATCCAGAGGAGTTTCTCGGATGGGGTAATCTGGTGTGACTGGTCGCACAGCACACAACTTTCTCTTACCTTCGGTAATCGAAAGTTGTGTTCTGTGCTTGTCACACCAGATTTTTTTGTGTCGACATATATTTGAGCTACTAATGGCATCTCACTCGTATGTAGCTACATCATCTTAAATTAAAACTTAATTTCTATTTTTTTTTAAACATCCAAAAGCCAAGACAAGACAGCATGAGTGGACCGAGCATCTTGTAAATTATAGGGTTTATTGATGAAGATGAGAGAGTGAGAGAGTGAGTGAGATTTTGAACGTAAACTTGTTACTTGAAAGTTTTAAACCCTTCTACAAATTAGCATGCTCTAGCAAGTTTTGACCAGACTTGTTGTGTTGTATCATCTATCCAGTCAGCCAGTCAGCTAGCTTTGGCATCTATCAAGACAAAAATCTTTTAATCCCTTTACCCTCACTTCCTTTAAAACAAAAATTTGTATTAAATCCCTCTTGTTTTTTTTTTTTTTTTTTTATCTGGACAACCTTCTCTGTTCTATAGATTTGAAATTTTGTATCGCCTGCTGAGATTCATAGTGGCGAAAGCCCTGAAATTCAATTTTTTGAGTTTAGTCTAGCAAACGTTGTTAAAAGGTCATTTGTTAGAAAACAGTGGGCGGAGAGGCTTTTTTTGTTTTTTGTTGCTCATTATTATTTGTTCTTTTTTTTAGCTCTTTAACGATTTGTTCAGTTAATGTTGGAATGAAGGTGATGTAGATTGTTGTTGATTTAATGTTGTCTTTTTACTTTCTCTTTATTACAAATGTTTATAATTTTAGATGTAGGTGACCCGTAGTTCAGGGAGACGGGAGTGGGGGTGGGAGTGTCTCCGTGCCGTCTATAAAGAAAAGTAAATGTTTAATTTTTAGATGATATATTAAAAAATCTTGGAATTCAAATATGTAGACATTATCTACGTGAAGAGAGTGAGCGGATTTGAGCCCCGGGTGAGATGACCTCAAGTGCCGTCCAATCTTCCTGCCCCCTTGCAGTTTTGGCTAATAATCGAATTTGCTCCGGAGGGTGAGTTTCGGTGGCAATTAATAATAATCCGCAGGTGCGTTACGGTCGTCCCGACCAGGCTCGTTCACTCGATTTTTTCGTTCTCCTCTTCTTTCTATTCTTCCTTCCGCTCGCTCTCGCTCTCGCTCCGCCTCCCCTCACTCTCCCAACTCTCTCATACCAATTCCCCCCCCCCCAGCACCCCTTATTTGGTACATCTTATATATATAGAGAGAGAAAGTATTGGATTCATGTCAAAAATTCGATGTCGAGATTTTGATGGAACTTCACGTTTTGAGGTCCCCTGAATCCAAAAAAGTGGTTTTCGCGACATGGTCTGTCTGTGTGTCTGTCTGTGGGGCGGAACAAAATATCTCAAGAACGAAAAGAGCTAGGAGGTTGAAATTTTATATTTAAGTTAGGCACCCTCATGGGACGTGACACGAAGCTTTTGAACAAAATCGACCAAAGAGTACTAGTACTTTACTGATGCACTTTTCAGTTTTTTCGATTTTCTCTAAATTTGCTCGATTTTTTTTTTAAATTCAAAAATCAATTATTTTTTAGATTCTCTTTAAAATGTATATTCTTATTTTGTGATTGAAATCTTCTGAGAACCACTTTACTCCTGTACTACATAGAAAAGATAGGAGAAATGGTTGCCATGGTAACAAAATATAAATATTTTCCCATACTTGTAAATTTTACATCTTGAAAATCGAATGTACCGTACTGTCGGAAACTAAATACATGTCGACACAAAAAATCTGGTGTGACAAGCACAGAACACAACTTTCGATTACCGAAGGTAAGAGAAAGTTGTGTGCTGTGCGCCATACACCAGATTTTTTATTTTTTATTTTGAATGTATTGATTTTCTTTATCGTTTAAAAAAATGTTTTTTAATGGCATGAGTTGAAATGAATACCATTGTGTAAGCCAGTCAAAGACAGTTGAACCAGCAAATTAAAGTCTTTCCTAGAAGAGGCAACCCCCTCCATAGGCAACCCTAGTCTCAAGCAAACATTCACAAATTTCCCCAACTCCTCCCCCCCACTCCTATCTAAGCCTGCCTGGTAGCATCTATTCTCTTTTATTCGCTCAGTCACATGTACTCTCCTGAAGATGGGTTAATAGCCCGAAATACCTATATCGAGTTAGAAATTCAATATTTCTTTCATTTATAATTTGGTGAAACCTCACATATACTACTAAATAATTTTACTTATTTTTTAGATGCTCTTTCAAATGTATATTCTCATTTTGCCATTTTGAAGACCATTTTACTCTTGTACTCCATAGGAAAGATAGGAGAAATGGTTGCCATGGTAACAAAATATAAATATTTTCCCATACTTATTGAATTCAAATGTACCGTTCTGTCGGAGCTGCTGTGCGACCAGTCACACCAGATTTTTTGTTCAGAAAGGCCAATAAAACAAAACCGAAAAGCTAAATAATGAATCTATATGTTTTATGGGGGTTTTTTTTTTGTCCGAAACAAGATTTTCAGCCGAAACCGAAACCGGAATATTCGGCCTCAACCTTAGTTTCGGCCGAAACCGTAACCGAAACCGAAACTTGTATTTCCTATAAAAAATTTTTTTCATTTTACCTTTTTTTTTTTTTTTTTTTTTTGAATTTTTTTCCCCTCCCGTGAAAATCATTTACCTTTTTTTTAGGGAGACTAACATTTTTTCTGCCTCAAGTGCAAATTATTTGACCTTTTTTTTTTGCATGCGAGTCTCATCCCATTTTTACTTTCTCTTACCTCTATATATGTTAATATATATAGAGAGAAAATATTACGATCATGTCAAGAAATTCAATGTCGAGATTTTGATGGATATACATGTTTTGAGGTCCCCTGAGTCCAAAAAGTGGGTCCGCAAATTGGTCTCTCTGTGTGTGTGTGTGTGTGTGTGTGTGTGTGTGTGTGTGTGTGTGTGTGTGTGTGTGTGTGTGTGTGTGTGTGTGTGTGTGTGTGTGTGTGTGTGTGTGTGTGTGTGTGTGTGTGTGTGTGTGTGTGTGTGTGTGTGTGTGTGTGTGTGTGTGTGTGTGTGTGTGTGTGTGTGTGTGTGTGTGTGTGTGTGTGTGTGTGTGTGTGTGTGTGTGTGTGTGTGTCTGTGTGTGTGGACAGATTTTTAGCATGAAGGAATTGAGCTACCGGATTGAAATTTTATATTTAACTTAGGTACCTTCCCACACGCTCAAGTAAGCTTTTGAACAAAATCGGCCAAAAAGTACTAGTACTTTACTGATTTACTTTTTCAGTTTTTTTCGATTTTCTCAAAATTCCCTCCAAGGATTTTTTTTTTTTAATTCATAAATCAACTATGTTTTAGATGCTCTTTAAAATGTATATTCTCATTTTGCCGTTGAAATCTTCTGAAGACCACTTTACTCTTGTTCTTCATAGGAAAGATAGAAATGGTTGCCATGGTTACGGAAATTAAATCTTTTCGCTTTTTTATTGAATTAAAAATCAATTAAGCTTAAGTATTTAAAATTCCCATTTATTTTACTTTCTCTTACCTATGTATATATATGTAATATATATATAGAGAGAAAATATTGGTTCATATCAAAAATTCGATGTCGAGATTTTGATGGATCTTCACATGCGAGGTCCCTAGATCCAAAAAAATGGTTTTCTTGATATTCCCTGTGTGGGTGATGAGTTGGGTAGGTGGGTAGATGTGTGTGTGTGTGTTCAATTTTAAGCATGAAGGAATTGAGCTGCGAGTTGAAATTCTATATTTAACTTAAACACCCCCATGGACCGGAAAAATAAGCTTTTAATCAAAATCGGCCAAAGATTACTAGTACTTTACTGATGCAACCCAAGAATTAAAATTATCAAATTCTCTATTCATAAAAATTCTATTTACTTGCAAACTAACGGGGTTTTATTCCGTTTGGAATAAATTCGAAATTAAATAACTATTAAAAGACTCACTTCATTTATCCACCCTTAAAACTCACCCTCAATTAAATAAAATACTTCCAAGTATTATTTTTTGTATTTATTTATTTATTAGGAATATATTCGAAGTGAAAGAAGAATTCGTATATTTAACTTTAAATTTGTAAAGATCAGCCCAAAAAAATTAAAGTTATAGCCGCATATTTGCCAATTTGACCAACTGTGCAGGGGGTTGTGAATCTTCCATCTTCTTGCAAGGGCTTCGGATCGATCACACCCCACCCGCTTTATACTATATATTTTTTTTTAGTTGAGGGATGTTTAAGGAAGGGTGAGATGGGTCTGTCAGCTGGAATATGTAGAAAATCAGTGAAAAAATTGTGAAAATATTAGAAAAAATCGATCATTTTTAATGAATTTTTTGCATTTTAAGAGACAAAATTCTCCCCACATTCACCCCTTGGATCCAAATGTTAATATTTCTTAACTTTTCACTTCTCTAGAACTTTTGAAGAAATGTTAAGGCTAAAATATTCCTCTTCATCCCTCCAAATTTGATTCATGGCTCTATAATTAACGAAAAGGGGTGGAAATAAGTAGGGGCTCCCCTCCAAAATCGGTACGAGGTGGGGGAAAACGGAAGTCATTTTTGGATTCAGGAGGTCATTTTACTTACACCACCCCCACTAAGAAACAAGAATTACCATTATTCATGGTGGATATATGGTTAGGGCGGTGATGGCAGAGCATAGGGTTTTAGAGCCGAGAAAATTTTAGACTCAAGATTAAAATTTTATAATCAATTTGACTTATTTACAGTGACGGCCCGGGAAAATTAAATTTTGCCCTCTAACAAATCTCCTAGTTTTGGCCATGAGTAGAGATCAATGCCTTGGTAACAAAATTTAAAAAACATTATTTTGATTTAAAATTTTATCTATCGGAAACTAAAAATAAATCAATGCAAAAAAAAGTA
>JAKCPI010009500.1:0-11724 GCA_023213315.1 Euborellia annulipes | reverse complement strand
GTTACGTGCCTTTTTTATATACAGCGACGTCAACGCCATCTGTCGGGCATTTCTGTGAGAAGTTAGATTCAAATTTTCCTGCTATTTTCACTCATATCCGTGAAGTTAGTCACAATTGTCAAAGCAAGTGCTTACATATAAAAGCATTATGTTAGAATAAGTTTAGAACAGATTTAGAAAATTTGTAATCCCAAGTAAGCCTAAGAAGATATTAAATCTAGAAGTGAATCGGCCTGCAGGGAGCGGTAAATTATTATCGCGAACCATGATTTTTTCAGCTTCCTCTGAACTACATCTTTTGGAAACTCAACTATAATAATTTCTGAAACTCCTTTCAGTAGTTATTCGTAAAATAATTCTAAAAAAAAAGGGTTTCAATATTTCAAAAAAAAACCTTCCCGCTCTATAACTATCTAATTAAGAGCGGGAAAGTTTTGCAACTTCGTTGCCCTTTTTTTTTACTAATATCCCATTCATTTGATGTTGTAATATTAACAACTAACAGATTTTAAAACATATTTATTTAATGGACTTTCTTTAACCCCCCCCTCCCCTCCAGTCTTTCTCTTCTTTTGTATTCTCTCTTGTAGTTAATACAATATTTCTTTTGTGGTTCCCTCTCTCTTTCTCAATTTATTATTTGTTTCTTTTAAGTAGTTGTGAATTATCTTCCAGTTTCGTGATGGCTAATTCGATTATGCGAGTCCACGTCATTGGAACATCTTAATTCTTTATTACAGTTAAAGGAAGAGATGGAAAAACAACAGAGAGATAGAAAGTTTGCCTTTTTTTTATTTAATGGAGTCAAGAGATAGAAAGAGAGAGATTCGATATTTCTTTTTTTTTTTAATCAATATCTTATTTATATATCTAATAGCGAAGTGTCCGTCTGTCTGTCTGTCATGCTCTGTTTGACCAAACTTCTCGTTGTAATTTTGCAGTGTTATAGAGAGTCCAGGAAAAATACTCGGTTCCGCAAATTCTCAAAAGGGAAAGTGCAAAAAATTTCTGAAAACTCAGATTTTGCCCATTGGAAAGCATTGAGTTTTGTCTTGCCTTATGAAAAATGAGAGTAATTAAATTTCTATTTTTTTTTTCCTTGGAGAAATCGGGGGATGGAACTCGGGTTGGATCATGACAGACAGACGGACACTCCGCCATTATATGGGTCATCCCATGCCAAATCGACAAATTTTTTTCCTGACCCCCTCAGATTTCGCTGAAAATTTCCTATCTTTTTTCTACCCCTTAAAAGACATTTTTGAGAATTTTTTCAAATTTTTTTACCCAACTAAAAAAAAGTTATGGATTTTTGAAAAAAAAAACTGCTCTTTTTTTTTCAAATAACGATAACTTATTTTAAAATTGAAATTTCGGAACCCCGCAAGGTTATAAAAATTTTGTTTTTTAATGTAGTTTTCAGAAAAAAATACAAAAATTATTTCAGGCGCCCGCATATATGAAATATTTCAGTTTTTTTTTTGAAAAAACCCTAATTTTAAATAGACCATTTTTTTTTATTTTTTTTTTAACTCAAAAAAAACTTCAACTAATTCTACAATTATCCCCCCTAATTTCAAGATGTTCCGACGATTGCTTCTATTTTTTTTTTTTTGGTTATAAAAATTTTTTTTTTGAAATTTGGTTTTTTACGTAACTTTTTATGAAATTTTTTCAGCTTTCTCATGAAACTTTAGAAGTTGAAAAATGATATTTCATTCGAAAGTTTTAAGTCATCATACTAAAAATTGTGTTTTTTTCAGTCTCGTACTTTACTGAAAAAAACACAATCCAACTACATCCCACTAAATCCAACAAGCACCAGTTCCAGCTCTAATAGACATATTTTAATATGATTATTAGGGAATTTTTAATCATAGACCACATTTTTGTATTAAATATTTATTAAAAATATATAAATACTGTACAACGTTTCGACTGCTTATTCTGCAGCCGTTATCAAGTACTGTGCACTTGCTCCGACTCAAGTGAACCAACTGTCATGTCCGTTACGTGCCTTTTTTATATACATTGACGTCAGCGCCATCTGTCGGCATTTCTGTGAAGTTAGATTCAAATTTTCCCGCTATTTTCACTCATTTCCATGAAGTTAGTCACAATTATCAAAGCAAGTGTTTACATAAAAAGCATGATGTTACAATAAGTTCCATAATAATAATATTTCAAACCACAAAAGCTTATATATAATATTTTAATATTCATAACCATACAATAAGTTTAAGATACAGTTTTTTGTTTGACAGTCGATGTTTGTATATTTTCGCATCCGAAAACTTTAAGATTAGAACTTAGCAAGCTGATTATTAATTAATATAAAATCTTAACTAAATGGAGAGGTAAATTTGCAATGCAATGCAACGTTGACCACAGAATTTAATGTTTCCCCACCCACACGTAGTGTACACCCTCATCCCATCCCTTTTCTAGTAAGTTAAGAAACTCTCTCTGACCCTGTCCACTTGGCGGAGCAGAAACCTCCTAGCTGTCGTAAAGCCCACTTTACGATTATAATTACAAGCAGAGCCTCACAGGACCGGTAAATCTCAGGGGTGTTGGTTGTTTTTCACCCTCCTCTCTCCTTCTTTACTTGAAATCAAAGGCCATTCGTCAATTTGAGTCTCTCTAGATAGTCACAATTTCATTTTATTTTTAATGAGTCGTTATGATGACAGGTAGATTTGGTAAACCCCCAATCATTTTTTTTCATTAGTTTAGTGATGTTCTGTGTGACCAGTCACACCATATTTATTCTATATTATAATAATAACCAGTGGCAAAGCCCGCCAAAGGCGAGCAATTGAGAAATTTCAGCATAATAAGGTTATTATTTATTAATTTATATATTCACTCAGGGTACGTGGGTGGCGTCCACGAGCTACCCGAGCTAGGACAGGCAGTCCTTCAGTTCTTTGTATGTCTGTTTCTTCATTCCTCTTTTCAACAGGCGCCAGACCGTACCAGGGGCCGGCTTGGACCATTTCTTCCGGTCGCTAAAACATATGATAGGGTTGGAGTTTTTCCAGTTTTTCGCTTATGTCTCGTAAACTAAGCATATTTTGTGAATTATAATACATTACAAAGTTGTAGAGCATTAAATTTGCTAAAATTTGGTTGATTTATAAACTCATTTTAACCGAGATACGGCCGAACAAATTTTCTATTTGTTTTACATTCTAAAAACTTGGTCTAACTTTGATCTGCCGTAACTAAGTTAATATAGGACGTACAAATTCTTTTAACAACGAAATTTTAGCAAATTTATTGCTCTACAACTTTGTGTTGTACTATGGTGCACAAAATATGCTTAGTTTATGAGATATAAAACAAAATAACAACTGAAAAAAGATCCTAAAATTTTGAGGTTTTTGAAACCCCCTCCCCCAAATTAGCACCCTCGAGGTCAAAAACTTTGCATAGATCCTAGAGTACCCTCAAATACGTAAACCCAACGCATATTTTTTATTAAAAAATGGAAACATCATCAGTAAAGTACTAGTACTCTTTGGCTAATTTTGTTCAAAAGCTTCGTGTCACGTCCCATGGGGGTGCCTAACTTAAATATAAAATTTCAGCCTCATAGCTCTTTCAGTTCTTGAGATATTTTGTTCATAGACACACAGACAGACCATGTCGCGAAAACCACTTTTCTGAATGAATTGAGGGGACCTCAAAACGTGTATATCCATCAAAATCTCGACATCGAATTTTTGACATGAATCCAATACTTTCTCTCTATAGGCCTATATATTACCATATATATATAGAGGTAAGAGAAAGTAAAAAGAGAAATATTAATAAGTCTATGCACTTGTCACGTGACGATTTTATGACCATTTTTTTTTGTAATGATTACTAATTAAATAAATAAATATAAGCTAATTTACTGGTAACTGATCTACAAAGTCAGACAGTAAATAATTCAACTATACAAAACACGAAACTCGGAAACAACTTGATAAACAAGTGGAGAGAAAAAAGAAAAAAAAGGAAGAAATCACGAGACTTGTACCGATGACACTCAAACCTCACCCCTTAGAGCTTAAACTTTATTACGTTTTAATTTATCCACCTTGTCAAGAGGGTCGGCAATTAATTATTATTATTATTGTTATAGCCCCCCCCCCTCCCCCCCATCGTTCTTTGATGACAAAAAAGTTTTATTTCTATTTGTAGAAAGCTGATTAGCATCTGAATATTAAAAAAAAATATGTTTTCCGATTAAAATAGCTATCCTAAGCATGAAACATATAAATTACAACCTGTCTAAATAAATTATTAAAGTTTTTAATTTGAACAGAGGAATGAAAAAAGGTTATATATAACTAGAGAATTATTTTTTTTATTTTAATTATAAGAATTAAATAGAATTTAAAAATTGATGCAACCCCCTTGAAAGTGACTTTATTAGCGCTAGCGTATTTTTATGGCAAAGCTTTAAAACAAAGGGAATGGAAGATAGGATTAAATAGTTTAGAATAGTCTAATAATACACTGTGCGTCTGTGTTCTAAATTAGGTTGATGCTACTCTAATTAAAAAAAAAAACATTTAGGGCGGAATAGGAGCGAAACTGTTAAGCATGTTTTTTAAGATGGCGTAAAAAGTATGCCCAAATATCAAGTAATTCAAAAATTTGCCAAGAGATGTCAGAATGGTAGCTAATAATATTTAATGCATTTGGTTGATTTTCATTGATCTTTTAACAATAAATACTTTATAAATGTTATTATATATTATGTATCTTTTATAAAAGCATAAAAATATATAAATATAGGCCAAAAAGGGGATCAGCTGTTAGACTAGCCTGCCATCTATTGCAAGAATGCTGAGCTAATTTGACAGTTGATTTTTAAATAAATCATCTAAGCTTATTTTAAAAATTTCTTAATTAATATGTGATTAATAATAACAATAAATTCATTTTTAAATTTAAAAAAAAATTGAAGATTATTGGAGCAGATTGTTTTTTTTGTATTTGCTTGATAACAAAAAAATTAATTACGATAATTTTTTAATAAGTCATTAAAAAAATTATAGCTCGATGTCCTAATAATCTCTTAAGAATTTAATTCATTAAAAAAAAACCGCATTGAAAAATTCCTTATAATAGTCTAGTTTTTTTAAGTACGTTTAGACGTCGCTCCTGAACCCCCTTAATAAAAAATAAATAAAAATATGTCGATTTTCAATTTAAGATACGCCCTCGGGGGGTTTCGTTGCCATTTATTTACCATTTGATACCAAAAAAATGAAATTCTCTCACTACCAGGAATATACAAGTTTGAAAAATTATTACTCTTTTTAAATACTTGCTGTCATTTTTGTGCAGTAGAAAATGCCGATAAATATTTTTGAGATTTCCTTTGCCTAAATTCTTCTAGATATTAAAAAAAAAAGTTGATCCCAGAGGAGACAAACGTCCGTCTCTTCTTGCATAGATTTTCAAGCAGAGGAGTATATTTACAATTGTCAGTCCTTCCGGCTTTGATCTCGCACACAATCCATTCGGCCACAGTTTAGGATTAGTTAATTCAACCGGGATCCTTCTTGAGAGGGGGGTTGAGGGCTAATTGCGCACGTCGTTACCGCCCTAAGGGCTACTCACACTGCCCAAAAGGATCCATCAACTCGCAAGGTGTTTAAATCCTCTTCGAGAATTGAATACAATCTCCTCCCCCCCCTCATCCCCCTTGAATTAAACCCTTCCAGCTAAATAAATTCTGCAACACGACGAAACGAAATGGTCCAATCATTTTAGGTTAAATCATTTCTAAAATAAAATAAGCAATCAAGTTGCAAAACTTTACGTTTTTCGTATACGAAAGGAATGGTGGAAATTTACCTTTTAATTATTTAATTGCCCTCAGGATTGGTGTAGTTGGTAGCGCGCTTGCCTTGTATACCAAGGATCGAGGTTTCGGTTCCCAGGCAGTCCGATGATTTTATTTAAGCCATTTGGATACTAAATGGCTGGACCCCCAATAGATATATTAATAATTAACGTTTATCGTAAAGTCTTAAGGCGGAATAGGAGCGAGGTGTTATGCATGTTTTTCTCGATAATAGGGCGTTGTGTGTCATAAAGAAAATGCCCAAAATCTCAAGTAATTCAAAAATTTGCCATGAGATTTCAGAATGGTAGCATTTGGTTGATTTTCATTGATCTTTTAACAATAAATACTTTATAAATGTTATTATATATTATGTATCTTTTATAAAAGCATAAAAATATATAAATATAGGCCAGATATAGGCTAAAAAGAAATCGTCTGTTAGACTAGCCTGCCATCTATTGCAAGAATGCTGAACTAATTTGACAGTTGATTTTTAAATAAATCATCTAAGCTTATTTTAAAAATTTCTTAATTAATATGTGATTAATAATAACAATAAATTCATTTTTAAATTTAAAGGGAGGCGCGAATATCAGCCACAGCGAACAATTTTCCAAATGATTGTTCTCCCCTTGTCAATCTAACACTACAGAGAAATTTTTAACATCCTTTGTCCTGATGTCACCTAAAAATTGAAATAATTCCGATTGAAAGAAATCATCATCTACGACCTTCGTACAAATTTCCTTTTTTTTAACGGAAACTCAAATCCAAAGTGCGATTAGTTACACCAGATGTTTTTTTTTTAACCCTCCTCCTTGGGCTAGTATTGTAGAATCTCTGGTAATTATAATTTAATTCGCTGCAGGGGTTCCACATGTCTTATAAACCCTCTCTCGTCTCTATATATGCAAGTAAACCCTCGCCTCCCCCCCTACGAGATGTAGACTTGTCGTAATTGAAGGGCCGGGCAGGGGCTTGTCGTTGCCGTTGTCCCAATGTCCCTTAACGCCCTTAAGGCTCTCTCTCTCTCTCTCTAGCTATGAATACAATATTTCATTAGTATGCGGCTGCCCTTCTCTCTCTCTCTCTCTATCCCCCCCCCTAACCAGCCAAGAAGGAATAAATCTGCACAGTTGTCGACATGGCTGCTTGCCTTGCTCTTGCTCTCTCTCCTTTGCCCTTACACACACCCTTCCTTTCTTGCTACTGCCTCCCATACACTAACTTTACTGTTCTATACCACTAAGGTTATTTTTTACTTAAGTATTTGGTTTTATTTTTACGTTGAAAAATATTTCTATAGAATCACTTTCTATAATCGACCCATCATAATGTCGAGATTTTTCAAATTGCTGCAATTTTTTTTTTTTACAGTCTCCTACAATAAATATACCATTGTGATCAAAAAGTAAGATGAATTTGTTTATAAAATGTAAATTCTTTATTTATTCTTTCAAATCAATTTCATCCCCTTCATAGTAATCCCCGTCCGATAAAACGCACTTTTTCCAGTCCTCGAAACAGTCGGAAAAGTCTTTTTCCGGTATAGCCTTGAAGAACTTCTTCGATTCGGTTTTTATCTCCTCACTCGTGTCAAAACGGCGTCCCCGCATTGGCCTTTTGAGTTTACTAAATAGCCAGAAGTCGCACGGAGCCAAATCAGGCAAATACCGTGGTTGCGGGACGATATGAGTCGAGTTTTTGGCAAAAAAGTCGCATTATTTTGGCACCAATCGAGTTTAAGACACAAAACATTCTTCAAAATGGTTTGGGCTGAGCCAACTGATATTGCAACACTATCAGCGAGATCTCTAATTGTCAATCGACGATTTTCAAGCACCAAATCTTTGAGTTTTTGGACGTGGCCCTCGTCGGTAGACGTTGATGGTCGTCCAGAGCGCTGTTCGTCTTCAACGCGTTCTCGGCCCTCTTTGAACTCGTTGTAGTACCACTTATAAACGTTTTTTTGTGCCATAATTTGATCACCAAATGCCTTCCGCAACATTTTCAACGTGTCCGCCACAAGAATATTCGTTCCGCAAACAAAATTTGATGCCAATTCTTTGCTCAACATAATCACCCATTGTGAAAATCGAAAAATTCACTTTTGGTTGTTTACAACAACTCGGAGATAATTAAACCTTAACGCTTGGCAAATGTTATAGACAGTCCTACCAACCTAGGGAAAAAAATTTACCTGCCTTCCTAATGCCCGGGAGTTTTAAATGACAATTTCATCTTACTTTTTGATCAAAGTGGTAAAGCTTCCATTTATCGGTAAAATTAATCACCAATTATCTAATATTCTAAAGTCTCATAACACTACTACTTCCTTCTACAATACATATAATTTCTTGGGAAATAACAAACTAGAAGTGATCAATCAGAAAGTGGCGTTTACCGCGTTGATTGTCGTTGTGTTGCGATTATATTAATATGTTTATACTTTTGTTGTATTTTTCTTTACTTCCAAAGTTATATGCTCATTATAAGCTATCTAATTATTTACAAACTATCCCGTTGTCCAAAAGAAGTCCTTTTACAAGAACAACTTTGAATTTAAAGTTTTTCAATAGGAACGACACATTTTGTTTTTGACATTTATCGAATACAATTGAAGTTTGCCCGGTAATTCTTTGACATTTTGAAACTTCAGTTTATGACATTTAATCATGGAGAAATACACACTTCAACGTTTGCAAATTATTTTTTATCAAAGTTCACGTTCTATCGCGACGCACGCTTATGCAAATATTCGGTCGACAACACCGTCCAACAAGACGGACTATTTAAAAATTCGAAACAACTTATGCATTGCATAATGTCCCAGAACCTGTACGAATGCTCGAAAGATTGTTCGAAAGAATGTGCGTGAGCAGCCGATTATGATTTCACGCCGCTCGTAGGGGTTGAACATTAGTGTGACAAATTTTTAGGACCAGCTCGACGCTATGAACTGGGACGATATGTGGCTCTGTGCCATACGATACAATCGAATTATTGAAGACCAATTTCGTCGAGCGAGTTATCTCACGCAACGGTTCTCGCGGTTTGCCGCCTACTTTCGTGCGATTTAACCCTGTTAGAATTTTTTCGTTGGGTTTACATTAAATCGCTGGTCTAAGCCTACAACCCAGCAACTTTAGAAGAGCTGAAATCAAAATCTGTCAAATTTCGGCCGATTTGTGTGCTCGAGTCATGTAAAATTACGTCCAGCATAAACACTCTTGCCAGCGCTTCCGTGGCGGAAATTTGAACGATGTCGTATTCCATAATTAATAGGATCGATTGTACTTTAATTTGGAATAAAAATCATTTCCATAACTAACGCACAAGTCGTTTAATTGAAAACCCCTGTATATTCGTATATATTGGAAAAAACGGCTAGAAACCTTAAAATTTGAGGACGTGAGCATATACGGGCTTGGAAATTAAATAAAGGTGAAAATTCGAATGTGCCCAAACATCTAATAGAAAATGGACATTCATGTTCGATGGACGATATAAAACTCATTCACAAACTTCCCAAGGGACTGAAATTGGACCTTTGGAAGACTTTAGAAATTCAAAAATCCTTAACAAATAATGAAAATATAATGAATGTACAATTAGATTTGCATAAAACTCCTTTGTTTTCGGTATTTAGAGTTTGTATTGTACATAGGACATGAATTTATTTTGTATATATATTCGAAGATAAGTTTTCTCGTGTTTAGTCTCGTGGGATGTTGAGATTTACTCTTTTTTTTGTATGTGGTGGGATTATCGCGTGTCTTTTTGTTATTTGTGCTGTTCAGGAACTCGGACATTTAGTTGTTGTAATCCACTGTGTTGAGTATGACGGTGGCGTTTCCTTTGTCCTCCGGGAGAATAACGATGCTTGGGATTGCTATGAAGTTGTTTTAGAACATGGCGCTTTTGAGAATTCAGATTAGAGGGTGGGAGTTTAGAAGTACGTATTATGTGGGCAATTTCTTGTCTGGTGGTTTCTTCTTCATTTTGTGTGAGGTATGAGATGGCATTTTCTGTTTGAGAGATAATGTGTTCTATTGTTATGGTTTTTGGTGTAATGGCAAAGTTGAGGCTATGGTGGCCTGATTGTCTATAGTGTGGGAGTTTAGAAATACGTATTATGTGAGCAATTTCTTGTGTGGCGGTTTCTTCTTCATTTTGTGTGAGGTTTGAGATGGCATTTTCTATTTGAGAGATAATGTGTTCTATGGGTATGGTTTTTGGTGTAATGGCAAAGTTGAGGCTATGGTGGCCTGATTGTCTATAGTGGTGTCTGAGAAGTTGTGAACTGTGTTAGTATTTGTATATTGGGTTTCTGTTTGGTGATCAAATGTTTGAGTTTGTGGGTTTGGGTGTCGCGTTTTTGTGACCCGAGATATTGGGCCTTTTCCTGTAAAGTGTCCCACAAGATAGGGTGGATGTGTGAATTTTAGAGTTTGTTGAGTAAAGGGAAGAGTTGGTGAAATCTAGTTTTCTTCTGGTGTCGTGGATGAAGTTTCTTTTGTTATTGGGCCTTTTCCTGTGAGAGGCGATCTAAAGATAGGGTGGATGTGTGAATTTTAGAGTTTGTTGAGTAAAGATAGATAGATAGATAGATAGATAGATTGTTTAATGTTCGCGAGCCCCTAATCTCGGATGGAATCGCGTTCCACAACCTAGCAGCTGCCACAGAAAAGGAGGACCCATATGTTGCCGTTCTATGTTGTGGCACCTGCAAGTCCAAATCGCCACCGCGCAAATTCCTAACCCTGGTAGAAGCCCTCAGGGTCAGCCTCTCGCGCAGATACCCCGGTCTATCGCTCCCCAATAGACCAAAGACATAACACCCCATATAATATTCAGTTCTTTTGCCAAATTTGAGCCAATTTAATTTGTTGTAATAGGGCGTTATGTGCTGGTCCAGGGGAACGTTAAAAATGAACCGAATGCAGGAGTTGAACACACGTTCGAGAGTCCTTCTTCGCTCCCCAGTCATGTCGCTGGTGACGAGGCAATAGTAGTCAAAGTGAGGGACAATGAGAGAATTTACTATCATCTTCCTGATAGGCATAGGCAGGCAGTCTTTGCTTTTTTTTAGATGGTATAGAATTTTATAAGCTTTCCTGGATACGCTCAGTATCTGGTCGTTCCAACTTAAAGTTTTATCAAAGATAACTCCCAGATTCTTGACCGTATCCGAGTACTCTAACTGCCTGCCATTTACTATTATTGATGGAATGTTAGCTAATTTGTTGACATATTTGCTACTCCCGAAGATGATAGATTTGGTCTTGTTTTTGATTTATAATTAGCTTTTTTACTCGCAGCCCATTCACATATTCTATTAACATCTTCGTCACCCTGACCACTGTCGCCCCAAGACTCTCGATGGACACTGAAAGATATATATATAAAGGGAAGAGTTGGTGGAATCTAGTTTTCTTCTGATGTCGTGGATGGAGTTTCTTTTGTTCGGGACAATATTTTAGGGTTTGTGTACGATTTTGTATGGTGTTTTGGGAATAATGTGTTGATCGCGACAGGCTTTGAGGAAGTCTAGATCGCAAAGAAGTTGTGATTTTTGGATTAGAAGTTTGGCGTAGGTTTTGGTAAGTGAGTCTCCTTCCAGAACTTATATTTTATAAATTAGAATTTCGATTCTCAGACGAGTACAATATATTTGTAAATTGTAGCAGCAGCTTTCCTCGTCGAATTAACAGATGGACGGTTAGGATATAAAATAAAAGATTATTATTCTTCTATTTTTTATTTTTAGTTTTTTTCAGCCAACTGACTTGTACAATTTCCAGTTTCGACTAGATAGCCATCATCAGGGCCTGTAGTTTAAAGAAAACAATCTTAATTTATATAGTCCA